>SKCR01049931.1:0-76644 GCA_019454045.1 Zanthoxylum bungeanum
CACTTATCAATAGACTGGGAGAGATATGTTAGGGTTGGTGCTCAGAGTGCTAATCGGATCATATTTATGTCTGATTCATAAATACGATCAATTCAGTTTTCCATAATATTACTTATCTTAATGGTAGCACCTCTTGTCTTTTATATACATATTCGATCTAATTCCGATTAGATATCTAATTATGATTAGATTGAAACTAAATTTGATTTAGTGATATGTGTATATTAGACAACAAAGACCCTAGGATTTACAATGTAGTGCGCAGTTACAACGTAGTTGTAATTGACATTGGGAAGCGTCACTATAAGTTGTATATCCTTAAATAAAGTTTCTGGTCAAGATTTACTAACACAGTGTCGGTTAGTAAAATCCGCGATGACCAGTACATGTCGTATATCGTGACTTGGTAAGATGATTTATCCCAATGAACCATGAGTCTCGAGAGACTCGTATAGACATGTAGGTGTTTATTTGATAAACACTGAATGACTCACTGAAGATTTCCTAATAAGATGTGTACACCAACGTCAATAGGAATCTTCTCGAGTTGAGTGAGCATATTGGTCCTTTGAATTGAGATACCACTGTGGATATATGAGTTATCCTCCACACTTTGATGGCAGTCACGTCACCGATCTATTTAGATCAGATCTCCGCATGTTCGTTGGGTATGGACTGATGCTCATGATATCCTGTGCGTATCAAGATAGAATCAGTCAGTCCTGTATACAGGGCATAGGTATCCTACACGTGTTTGCAATCTAGTAAATCCATGGTCGTGGTATAACTTTGAAAATAAGTTCCGAGTGTTATTTAGAGATCGTAAATTTGAAAGTCGACTATATTATATCATACGGATTTGACGTTCTTATCTATATCCCAGGTATAATATTGATAGCCTGTGACGGAAAGATTATACGTAAGCAATGACCTCGACTTGCATAGTTTAGTGAGATTATGCGTGGTCGTCATAATTCATGAGTGGATGAATTATGGACACGAAATTGGATTTCGTGACGGATAAACCTAAACTTAGAGAGTCCCACAATATGAAGTGTACTCGTTGAGCACTTAGGCAACTCGTTATGAATAATACAGATTATTCATAGTACTTCATCGGATTAAATGAGTTAATTCGAATCGTTTAAACGGTTAAACGAAAACACTGCTTTCGGGAATTTTGGTCAATTAATAATTAATGTGTATTTGTATTTGATACAAAATTGATTTGATACATATTAATTATTTGTCAAATGAGATTTTGACACATGCCATTAATATATGTATTTGTTATTTAATGTAAATTAAAATACTAATATAATAATAATATATTAATTAATTATTTAGATATTTAAATATTAAATATTTGAATAATTAAATAATATCCATTTTTCATAATTGTTATGATAAATGTTTAATTATTATTGGTGCCAGTGGCATGTTTTAATTAAGCTTAAGTGTGCAAAATATGATTGTCAAACTTAAAGCTTATTTTATCTTGTTTTAATTAATGAAATTAAATACAAAAAATGACCAAATTACCCTTGGAAAGTCGGTCACTCTTTGTTTAATTTGGAAAAAAAAATTTCTTCATTATTCACTCTTTCGTGGCTGAAACTTCAAAGGAAAAGGGGTCCCAAATTTTTTTGATGAAACAAAAGAAGAAATTGAAGGAAAAACAAGAAAAAGCTTAGGAAAATTGGAGATTATAAGGTAATCTTTAATATTCTTGAAGTTTAGAAATTTAGTTCTTTTTCTTGTGTTCTTGAAGTTCCTAGAATAGTTCTAGGTTTTCTTTACTTGTTTAAATTGGGGCTTTTGGTGTTGGAAGATGGATTTGAAAGTGTTAAGCATGTGTGAAGTAGAATTGGATAATATTATTGTAATATTTATTCAATTTGATCATTTGATGATATGTTGCCATTCTAGAGTGTTATGACCACTCTTGTAATGCCTAGAATTTTTCTTGGGTGTTTCAATTGTGGTGACTTGAATTGGTGTTAAGATTAATTAGATTAATGTTGGAAAATTGGATTTTAAGCATGAAAATTGATATATTTTACTTATGGATCAGATCTGGAAAATAATGTTCATTTGGTGATGAAAATATGTCATATGAATTTATTGGATGTGGTTTTGGGTGTTGGAACAATTGCCGAAAATTATTTCGAGTTGAAATAAGAGAAAACGGTGAAAAACGGCGTTACCGGGTCACTTTTGAGCCAACCGGATGGGGTGACGGGACACAACAGTGAATTTGTCACTGTTCAGGCAGCTCATGAACTGCCCTAATACTATTGGGGCTGACCTGGGCAGCCCTCATGTGTATTGGGTAGTCGGTTCGGTCAAAAACGCGTTTTTGCCTTTACGGAAAAACATTTTCGCGACATTTCATATATATTTATATTGCTATTTGATATCGAATAAATGTGTTTCGTAAAAGTTTCGCGATGTTACTTTACTATTTATGTCATTATTTGATATCGAATAAATACGTTTAGGTGAAATATGAATGAATTATTCATATTGGATATTGAATAATTCATTCGGTAATTTAAAAAGTTTTAAAATTATGATTTCGCCCGAACCGCGAGCTTCCGCTGCGCCCGCGCCAAAACCCCAACAAGATACTTTTCCCATGGCAAATTTCTGCTCATCACTGAATCCAATCAGCACCGTTGACCGTATGTTTTTCTTCTCTAGCTCGGATCCCATGTCTGGAAGGGTAGTGGCAAAGATAATGTTGGCTGAGGACCTTGTATCGACTAACACTCATTTGATCATGAAATTTGTGACTTGTAAGGAAATTACTAGAGTTCCATGGTGTGGATTCATCTAACTGAAGCTGTTGTCGTCTGGAAATTATATTGTTAGGTTGGTGAACATCCCTTCAACTGACATTGTAGTGTGAGGAATGCCCATTACAGCAACTATTGAGTGTCCCTTGACAGTCGAATATGAGACACCACTGACTTCTGATCCTTCTGAAATGAAATTTACCGTGTTGTTAATTGGCGGTGGTCGAGGTGGGTCATCTCCTTGTCCATCTCTCTCATCTCTCCGGGCCAACGTTGCTTTTTCCCTTTTCCGTGAGTAAGTCTTTCAAGAATCCCTTATTCAATAATTCTAGGACTTCTAATCTCAATTCCACACAATCGGCTGTCGTATGGCCGTAGTCTCGATGGAACTCACACCACTTACTGGTGTCCTTCCTTATTGAGCCGTCCTTGGAGCGTGGGGGCCACCTTACTTCGTTCCCCATCTTCTTGAGGACTGAAACTAATTCCCCTGGGGAAACAGTGAAATTGTAGTCTAGGAGCCTTGGTCTGTTTGGAGACTTCTTTCCTTGGGCCTTGTAGGGCAAAGGTCGACGATTGAAATCTTTGTGAATGGAGCGATGCTCCCTCTTTTGATGAATCCTCATATATATTGGTTGAGGAGCTTTGCCTGTGAATACTTTGTGTGGCTTGGGAATATTGTGCATTCTTTCATTCTGTATTTTGGAAAAACTTTCCTTCTTTCTGTTCATTTTGTCTTTTCCCATCTGATTTCAATTTGGGCTCGAGCTGAGGCTTGATCCATTGAGTAGCATCGAAATTTAGTGAGCTTTTTGTAGAGCCCACTTTCTGAGAGTAATTCATTTCTGAAAGCTTCCACTGCAGTAGGCCGATGAAGATCTGGAATAGTTATCCTCTCTTTATTGAAGCAAGCCACGTAGCTTCACAAGATTTCTCATTTCCATTGCTGGATGGCATTGAGGTCGTCGATGGTTTTCTCGAGCTTACAAGAACTTGCAAAATGCTTCACAAATTTATCGGCTAGCTGCTGGTATGACTCGATGGACTGTATGGAAGATTGATGAACAAGGTGAGGGCTGGGCCTGCCAACGTTTCTCCGAATTCTTTCCATATTCCAACCTCTCATTGGTGTGGAACCAAGCCAGTCAACATCATTTTGTATTTATAGTGGACCACATGATCATCTGGGTCCATTGATCTATCATACAATTTCATGTCCGGGGGACTGAACTTCCTTGGCAGCTCAATAGATGTGATGGTCTCCAAAAATGGAGTATCAAAAATTGTTCCAGCTCGGCTCTTTCTTATTGGTAACCTTACACCAGGTAGACTGGATAAAATTGCTTCTTTAAACACTAAAATTTCTTTTCACATAGTGGATGCAACTGGATGTGCCTGATCGACTGGAGAAATTAGTAGACTCATTGGGCAATTTTGGGGGCGATGGTTTATTGGTGGATTATCACTTGCCACTTCGTTGAATGCCCACAAGAGGTTGGTTGGGATTGCAGGATTGCTGGGGTGATCTGGAGTATCACGAAGTTGAGAGGTTGAAGATATTTGCTCTAACTGTTTTTGAAGGTTTGTGTTGGAGTTGCGCATGGTCAGGTTCTCTTCCTCTAAAGTTCATAAACATTCTTGGAGCATGTCAAATTGTGCTGCCACAAGGTCTGGTGTTTGTTCATTGCCAGAATCCATGAGTAGGTGCGTCGTATAGATCGTAGACTGACATATTTTTACTTATTATAAATCGCTAAGGCCCCACGGTGGGCGCCAAATTATAGATGCTGAATTTCACCTAAGGACCACAATCGAGAATTTATAGTATGAGGCACTAGCGATCTTACAAAACAAAGGCAGAATGAGCTGGGAGTCTCTGCCTACTGGTTTGGTGGGTGCCGTAGGCACTCCGACACTCAAGTCAGTAGTGAAGATGAGCGGTAAATAAAGTAAATGGGAGAGCAATGTTTGGTGTTACCTTGAACTCTTTGGGCTGCCGTGAGGGCGGAGGGTTGGTATTCAGAGGGAGAACTGTTTAGAGAGCTCATATGAGAGTACTGAGACTTCAATGATCCCTTCAGCTTGAATCAAATGCTGCCTTTTTAGTTGGCACATGGAGGTAAGTCCCACAACGTGCTTAAGATATAGGCATTTTCTGATAAAAAATCTTAGCATGTGGAAATATACTATGTGTTTGGGAAAATAGGAAAACAGTTGGTATATAATTAAATGGAGTTGTCATTAAGCTGTTGGCTTTGCTTTTGTAAATGGTTTAAAGTTTTCTGGGCTGGATTATTGTTTTGTGCTTCATTTGGTATTGGGTTCAAAATGAAAAGATGGTTTTTCCCTTGGCCCAAATTTGGGTTCAAAATGGTAATAACGGCTATATTACCATTGAATATTAAAGCTTAATACCGGATTACTGACCGGTATAGAAGTCGATTTGCCGGTGTGCTCACTGGTATGGACCGTCCCCGTTCCAAACTTATGCAAACTCCAGTTGACCGATACGGGAGACCGGTATGGAGTAGCCCTGTTCCAGAGAGCTTGTAATTTACCCAAGGCAGAGCGGGGACACCGATATGCCGACGTGGGAGACCGGTATGCCGGTCCCAGTGTAGAAAATGCAGGATTCGAAAGTTGAAAGTATTTTGCACATGACCATAATGCATCTAAATGAATGAGCATATATCTTATGAGTTTAGAAACTTAAATTAACAACTCACTTATAAAGAGAAGCCTTAGTTAAGACCACACTAAATATTCTTCAATAGGCGTTAGTCTTCACATCCATTACTCTTCACCACCAATGTGCTTCGACATCTTTTTATAATGTTCGCTAATGCACATCGAAATCTTCTAGTGTTGCATTATCAAAATTCATCTTGCGAATATATCGCTAACAACAATAACATATCCACACACTTTAATATTGAAACATAACAATAATAGACTTGTATATTACAATTACTTTGTAATTTGGGGGAAGAAAAATATCAATGAAGACAACATTAATGTAACATCCCATATATAACGTATCATCTAGCATAACTTTCAACATCAAACTCTAAAGTAGTGAAAGTAAATTAAGACATGATTTAGATATCCAAGAGAGTGCAATTGTTCATAATTTGAACAAGATAACAGACAATAAAAATACATATAAAGTGCTATCCACTGATCAGATACAATGGAAATCCAATTCAAAAGTTACCAGAGTTCAAATAAATAATAATTATCATTCAATTAATGTTTATAACACATTCATAAGAAGAACTATAACACGTATAATAGGGATAGCAAAACAATTTATATAGTAAGGGGTACTATTTGAAATTTTTAATAATAATTTTCATGGTGTATTATCTGATAGACATTATTAGTCAATTGAGGTTATTGACTATTATTATATACATTTTAAAACTGATTTTAATTTTTAAGTTCACGTAACTACTTTTATTTATTATTATTTTTATACAACTAACCATGTTTTTTTTTAGGTTCACGTAGCTTCTGGGAGTCTAATATGAATATAACCTAGATGTCTATTGAGCATGAGTTTCTAAATCTATTCCTACCCTAATATTCTAGAAAATATCTACCTAACTGATCTATTTTTCAGCAAAAATGCCTATTAATTTATACTTTCTAAAACTAATTTTACGTAGAACTACTTCTATTTATTATTTATTGCACTACCAGCCGTCGTATTTTTACGACAATATTATATTATCTCAATTTTTTCCCTCACTATTAACTCTTATTAGAAATTTTAGAGTACCAAATCATCCATACAATAAGTTAATTACATTCATACCACATGTCAAACAATTTTGTAGTTTAAAAAAATGTAGATAATATGAGCGAAAACCCTTTAGTGTTTAGTAAAACAAAATGAAACTCCCTTAAAATTTTAAAACTTATAAATGAAACCCCTGCAAAAGGTTTTGTTATAAATATATTTATTTTTATTTGAGTGATTCTCACAAATAAATAGATATAATATCAAATTAATAAATACATACAATATTTATTATTTAAATATTTCATAATTTAGTTCAACTAAGCAAATTAATAAATACAAAATACCATGCATGAGGTTTTGCTTATTTTTAAAACACGAGAGGGTTCACTTATTTTTAAAATATGAAGATGATTTTGCTTTAATTTCCAAAATATTAGAGGGGTTCGCTCAATTTCACGAGTTCCAAACTCTATTTAAGTTTCATGGATATGAATGTTGTACTCCACACTTGGCATTTTGTTAAAATGAAGATCAAAGTTGAAACGACCTCTAGAGAAATGATCAAACCCTCTGCTCCAACCCCAAATCACCTTCGCCATTACAAATTTTCCTATCTTGATCAAACCGCTCCACCTTATTATATTCCTTAATATATTTCTAACATCTTGATGGTAACAAACTTAGCAACAACAGCTTAATTAACACTCTTAAATCATCATTATCCAATGTTCTAACCAAGTACTATCCACTAGCCGGACGCATTGAGAACAACTATATTCATTGCAACGACGAAGGAGTCCTTTTCTCTGAGTCTAAAGTCAGCTGCCAACTATCTGAAGTCATCCATGATCCAGAACTTACAAGAGAGCTAAAACAATTTCTCCCATTTGATCAGGTAATAGATGGGGTCAGTGATTTAGCAGTTGCCATCCAAGTTAACATGTTTAGCTGTGGCAGCGTTGCTATTACTACAACAATTTCTCATAAGATTGCAGATGCTTCATCTTTGATCACATTTATGAAAAACTGGGCTGCTGCTGCTCGTGAAGAGAGTGAAAATGTTTGTCCTGAATTTGTGGCCGCCAGCCTCTTTCCTCCCAAGGGTTCAGACGACAATTGGGATGCGAATATCGGTCCTAGGCCAAAGAAAAATGTGATGAATAGATTTGTGTTCGAAAAATCTAAGATAGCTGCTCTCAGAGAAAAATTTGGCTTAGACTACGGGATATTTCCAACGCGTGTTGAGGCCTTATCAGCATTTATATTTAGTCGTATTGTTGCTTGTACTGGAATAAAGATTAGTCCTGAAAGGCCTTGTGTGTTTGGTCATGCAGTGAATTTGCGTAAG
Organism: Zanthoxylum bungeanum; assembly: GCA_019454045.1. Lineage (NCBI taxonomy): Eukaryota > Viridiplantae > Streptophyta > Magnoliopsida > Sapindales > Rutaceae > Zanthoxylum > Zanthoxylum bungeanum. Next base: position 7,892 of record SKCR01049931.1, read on the forward strand.
AGGATGGAACCGCCACTGCCTGATGATTCTTTCGGGAATATTTTTGCAGCTGCAGCAACAATTTTAACGGAAGAGGCTAATAATCGAGTACTGGTAAGCAAGATAAGAGATGCATTAAGGAAAATAAACAAGGATCATGTGAAAGATGTAATACAACCTGGATATGCAGCATTGATCGATTTAGTTGTAAAGAATGCTGAAAGAATCGAAAGGGGAGATTTTAATTATTGCTTCTTCTCAAGTTTTTGTAATTTTCCTGTGTATGAAGCAGATTTTGGGTGGGGGAAGCCTATGTGGGTTGCTTGCGGTGATATTCCTGTAAACAATATAATATTTTTAATTGACAACAAAACTGGAGACGGAATAGAGGCATGGTTCACTTGGAGGAAAAAGATATGGCCAAATTTCAAATTGACAAGGAGCTACTTGCTTATGTTTCCCTTTAGCTTCATTTCATGTTCTCCATATATAAACATAATTGTGATGCTTTTATGTACTAAGGCTGGAGGCCAATCGTCTGTTATGGATACTATATCGAATTAACCTTGCTTAAATAAAGTTGAATAATTTTTGCATTATCTTGCTCATTGTTGTAATTCACCGATCACTTTAGAGAAGATTTGAGGAAAAAACCGAATGTTATATCTATTACTACAAGAATAGATTACAAGTTTACAATTACAATGAAACTTAAGAAAAAACTTCACTATCTCTCTATGTTTTTACACTCTCTGGGATGCTTTTAACACACTGCAATGCCCTGGTTTTATAATGCAAAGTAGGTTACTGTTCATCCTTGATTTGTGGCAATCACCAAAAGGTTTTGTGTCTTCATGTAGAAATTTCTTCATGATGTGACTTCATGCTGAAAACTTGATGAATCCACTGAAAGTAGAGTGTTGGTTTGTGCAGCTGGATTTCACTACAATTCTCCCCCTCTAGTTGCATCTGAAACCATCGTCATCTGACAACTATCCCGGTTGAGTCTCTGCAAAACTCTAACTTGTCTCGAGTAACCACCTTTGTTAACATGTCGGCTGGATTCTCATCTGTATGGATCTTCACTAGTCTCGGCAGTTGTTGATCCATCACCTCGCATATCCAGTGATAGCGAATATCAATGTGTTTCGTCCGGGAATGATACATTGAGTTTTTGCTTAAGTCCAGAGCACTCTGACTGTCACAATGTATCTTGTATTCTGTCTGCTTGATCCCTAACTCTTGGAGAAAACGCTTTAGCCACAACATTTCTTTTCCTGCCTCAGCTATAGCGATGTACTCAGCCTTTGTTGTGGATAATGCAATACATCTCTGCAATCTTGACTGCCATGACACAGCTCCCCCTGCAAAAGTGTAGATGAATCCTGATGTAGATTTCCTACCATCAAGATCTCCTGCTATATCTGAATCTGTATAGCCTTCCAAGATTGGATCAGCTCCCCGGTAACACAAACGAAACTTCGTTGTACCCTTGAGGTACCTGAGAATCCATTTGACTGCCTCTCAGTGTTGCTTTCCAGGGTTAGAGAGAAAACGGCTCACTACACCCACTGCGTGTGCAATATCTGGCCTGGTACATACCATTGCATTCATTAGGTTCCTAACAGCTGAAGAATATGGTATTGCTGACATTTCCTCTATCTCTTTCTTGGATGAGGGGCACGAACTCTTGCTCAATTTGAAATGGTGCGCTAGCGGAACGCTGACTGGTTTGGCTTTCTGTATATAAAACCTTCTGATTACCGTTCAATATACCTTTCCTGTGAAAGCCACAACTTCTTGTTCTGTCTATCTATCTCGAACAATCTCCATTCCAAAATCTGTTGAGCTGGTCTTAAGTCTTTCATGTCGAAAGCCTTGGAGAGTTCCTTCTTCAGCTTGCTGATCTTCGTTGCTTCTTGTCAAAAAATCAACATGTCATCTACATACAGTAGAAGAGCAACGAAATTTCCATATGGAAACCTCTGAATGTTACACACTGATCTGCTGCAGTTCTTTTGTAGCCTTGACCCACCATGAATGAGTCGAACTTTTTGTACCACTGCCTCGGTGCTTGCTTGAGCCCGTACAAGCTCTTTTTCAGCTTGCAAACAAGGTTTTCTTTTCATGAAACCTTGAATCCTTCTGGCTGCTCTATGTAGATTTCTTCATTCAGATCACCATGAAAAATGTTGTTTTGACATCCATCTGTTCAAGCTCCAAGTTCAATCTGGCTACCAATCCTAGGATGACTCGGATTGAAGCCATTTTTACCACCGGTGAAAAAATCTCATCAAATTCAATTCCCTTTTTCTGTAGGAATCCTTTGACTACTAGCCGAGCTTTGTGTTTCACCACTTTTCCGCTGCCATCTTTCTTGAGCTTGAACACCCATTTATTCTTCAGTGCCTTCATTCCATGTGGGAGCTTAACTATCTCATAAGTGTTATTTTTCTGCAGAGATTTCATCTCATCCTGCATTGCGTGCAGCTATTTGTCTTTGTCAGTAAGTAGAATGTATTCTGATCCTGAGTATCTGGCTGATGGAATCCGGCCTCGCTTAGATCTTTGTACTGGAGGTTCTGGCTGTCTGTTGTCATCCAGATCTGTGGATGATCCTGAAGCCTCTGATGGAGTAGGCTGCAGCTCCCCCTGCTCAACACCTCCTTCCTCCTCTAGTTATGTTTCTGGTGTGTCTTGTACCCCATCATCATCTGTGGCCACTGGTGTTGGTGCTGGGGTTGTGTCTGGATTTGCATCGGTATTGTCGGCACTAGTTTTAAAATAATTAGGGTTTATAAGGTAGAATATGATTCTTATCATTTGATTATGTTCATCAGATTGTATTCCTTTTCTATAAATAAGATATCCTCACAGCCATTATGCATGAGATATTTCATTTACGTGGTATCAATAGTCTTTTCTAGTTAACACCTTCTCAAACTAATTTTACATCCATGGCCGATTCTAGCTCTAATTTGCTTATGCTCAATATCATGGTTCACATGGTGACCGTTAGATGGGTCAGGATCTTCTTTAGATGGGTCCTCTTCTGCTCCTAATGCTCAAATCCGTGAGGACCATCACCTTGTTCCTAATCCGGGCTTATAGAAAGTTGCATGCTCAGGATAGAATGTTGCTCAGTTTTCTTAATGCTTCTCTTGGATAACTGTTGAGGCCTCTTTTCATACAAGTCAAACACTCGGGAGATTCAATTAATGGTGCGTTTACATACTTACAAACGGAATGAGATGAAATCGGAATGGGCATAAATGAGAAAAATAAATCGAAATCAGAATAAGTTGTTTACTTAATTATAAAAATCGTAATCGGAATGAATTGTTAATAAGTTACAAAAAATGTCCTTAATTATAGTTACACACTATAAGAAAACAGCTATTTACCGACCAATAATTCGGTCTGTAAATAATATAATCGATCAGACTGATATATTTCGACCAATTACCGACCACAATATTATGTCAGTAAATGTCTCATCGGTACAAAAAAACTGACAGAATATATTTCATTCTGTAATTTATCGACCGATTACCGACTAAATAAATTTGTTGTCGGTAAAACTTACCGACGGATTATCGACGGAAAATGAAAAATAATCAGTCGATAAATAAATGAATTTCGGTCAGTAAATAACTTAAAATATTACCGACCGACATAATATACGATCAGTACAAAATATTTATCGTATGATATAACAGTCGATAATTTCTTGAATTTACCGACCGTATAGTGTCGTCGGTAAGGTTTACACATTATAATATAATTACCGAGTGAATGGTCGGTCGGTAATTATATTGTATTTTATTTTTATTTGATTTTTTCTATTAAATTACATTTTATTTTTCAATTAAAATATAATATTATAAATAAATAATTAAAAACAAATTAATAAAAAATATTATATAATAATAAACATAAAATAATAATGTTAGATTAATACACTACACACTAAGAGAGGGGATGAGTAGGCATGGCAAACAGACCCGAACCCGGCCCGGATCCGCATGGACCCGGACGACCCGGGTCCGGGTAGCCCCGGATCCGCAAAAACAAATTGCGGATCCGAGTAAAAATTCCGAAGACCCGCAGTGTATCGGGTCCGGTTGATTCCGGACCTGGATACCCGGGACCCAGTACATTAAAAACAAAAACAAAAACAAAAACAAAAACAAAACCCAACCAAGTACCCCTTGTAGTCTGTATTCTTGTGTTGTGTCACTTGTGTTTGTGTTGAAGTTTTTTTCCTTATAGTTTGTTTATGATATGTAATGTATTTGTGTTGAAACTTGAACTTCAAACTTAAGTATTTTTATGTGTTTTGTAATTTTCAATTCAAACTTATCAAATTTCTAATATATTCAAACTTATTGTGATTTTGTTATTTGTTATGTAACATAATAGAATTGAAAAAAAAGAAAGAAAAAAGAAAAAAAAAGTGAGTTGCGGTACCCGGGTCCGGACCCGGAAGTATTTTTTCGGGTCCATTGCCGGACCCGGGCCCATAAAAAACATTGAGGATTCGGATCCGGAAATTGTCATCCCTAGGGATGAGGTGGAAGAGGAGAATGACAACCAGGAGTCAACCGCATCTGTTGATGCATCAACTGAAGAGCTTGTCAAACCTGCTCATATATCTGTTGTTGCATATGCTCTTACTGCTTCCGCATTTGCTCCTATGTCTGCTCCTATTATTGCCACATTTGCTCTTGTATGTGCTTCTGCTGCTATAGTTGTTGTAATGCCTAATCTGAAAATGTCCAAATCTTTACAAAAGCATACTTTTTCTCGACGAAAAAATGCCAAAAAATATTGCAAATATTAGACATCATTAGAGTTTAAAGAAATAAACTAGAAGATTAAATCCAAATCGAATCCCTTCGTCTTCGAACGTCACTGCTTTCGTCTCTTATTGTCGCTCTTCAATCTTCCTCATTCGATCTCTTTAAAATATGTTTTGAACACTTTTATTATGTATTTTTCTCGTTATTTTAGGGTTTTGAACGAGCTTCTATATTTATAAGGAAGTCATGGAGTCCTTGTGCATGTAAAATATGACTTTATTAAGATTCTGGGCTTCTGTCGCAGCGTTGCGGCCTCGGAATTGGCTTCGTGACGCCTAACTCTCGAGAAATCACTATGGATGCATTTTGAAGGGCCGTCGCGACGCGAGTCACTTTTTCTGGCTTGCTGATTTTCTTCGCTTTAGCCTTTCCCGCGTACTTTCGATTTGTCCGTAGGGTCCCAAAACACGTCCAATTGCTCCAAGATCCATGTTCCAATGCTTCTTATCAATAAATACAAAATAAACTATCAAATACATTATATGATACAGAATCTAACAAAATAATAAGCTAAGAATGCCTGAATAAGTGGACATAAACCGCACTTATCACCCGTCCAGTTGAGTTGGTTCTTGGATGCTTGACTCATTTGTCCAGTTGAGTTGGTTATTGGATAACTGATATTTATTCGTCCAGTTAGTTGGTTCTTGGATGCCTGATTTATTCTTCTAGTTGAGTTGGTTCATGAACGCTTGATTTATTCGTCCGGTTGAGTTGGTTCCTAGACGACCGCCCAATGAGTTGGTTCCTGGATGCCCGCCCAATTGAGTTGGTTTCTGGGTGCTTGATTAATTCGTCCAGTTGAGTTGATTCCTGGACGCTTGAAGCAGATTTATGATGATATTGATTTTGGAATTTGACTTTGTTTACAGCATATTAGTTTTATGATATATTTTAGATACCTTTGTTTTATAGTTTTTCTGAAAATGTATTTTAAAAAGTTTATTTTCAAAAAGATTTGCTTTTGGAAAAAAAGTATTTGAGACATATATGATTTTTCGTATGTTATAATATGATATGTTTCGTCGATTTTGATGATGGATAAGATTGATTGTACAGAACTTATGTTTGTTTATGACTCGGTCATGTATTATTTGCACATTCCGACTTTTGATCTCTGAAAGCTCTATTGTTTCTGTTGTTGGCTATATAATGTTTTAAAGGTCTGAAATGAGTTAAGATCTTAGATTTGTATAAGTATGTATTTCTCAAAGGTTTGTACGTGAAAGGTATACATGAAAACTATAGTGTTTGAAATATTTTTCGTATATGTATGAGTACAAGTAAGCTTTCTAAAGTTTTGTGTGTACGAATGTTAAGTAGAGGATTTGAGATTATGTATAAGTTATGTTTTTGAATTCGTATATGTAACCGTATGCAACTTGGACTTTGAACGTTCGAAAGTTTTCTGTATAAAGATTAGTACTTGAAATATTACTAAAGAAAGTTTTATACTTTCCGATTTGATGAAATTTCAAATATGTTTCCTTTTCTGATATATGATAAAAGACTTTAAATTTCAAAATTCAAATGATTTGAATATTACATTTCCCGCTTATGGTTTTATTTGAAGATTCGGTTTTGTATTTTAGATCAGTATATGTAAGTATTTTCAAAGGATTTTATATATTAAGAATGTAAGGAATTTTACAGTATTTCTTTGAAATTCTAAATTTGTTTGGTCGTGTCATTTTCCGATGACTATGCAATTAAGGGCTTTCTTGCAAACTTATATGTGTGATTATATATACATTATTTTTAAGATCTATTCTTGTCTTTTATGGTATGAGTGAGGTTACTTACTGATTTTTATAACTCACTACACAACAGTTTGTTAGTTTTACAGGTTGGCAACCAGATCGGTCAGCCACACAAGCTTTTAGGAAGTCTTGATCAAGACGACGGATCACTCAAACTGCAGACAACCACTCTAGAGTCCTGAGAGATGTCGTAGGAGTCTAGGAGTTATGTTAGTTAGTTTTGAATCATGCAATACACGTTGTTTTATATTTGGAAACAAAAATTTTGATTTGTACGAGTAATTGTGAGCACGAAGCCCTTCAGTATTGATGTTGAGAATTGATATATCTTGGGCTAGGACCGGGGGTCCTTTTTGCATATTTATGTTTATTACAGATCGTTTTGGTGCTGGACTATATTTCAGGTTGTCCAATTTTAGGATGCGTCATGTTCATTTTTCGTTAGAATTCAAGCTCAGGAGATGGATTATTCTTATCTCATGCCGGTAGCATCCCGCCTCCGGCGGGATGATAGAGAGAATCTCCCTTACTTATTCATCATCAAATTAATAATATTTGATGTTGCCAAATATATTTTTAACAAAATTTTAAGGCTAAATAAATTCCATATAACCAAATTGAAAATGAAACTGATAGTGAATTAATGATTTTAAATTATAAGAAGTTAATCAAGATTTTAACTTTTGGGGAACTTCGGTATCTGAAGACATAATATGACAGTTGAAGAGCACATTTAAAACATGAATGCTAAGGCAGCCTCTCTCAATATTTTCTTCCACCATTGACACGATTAATGCAATGTCTGTGTATGGATTTATAATGTATATCTAAAATAAAATATATTGTTGCTTTTGATTTGTGAGATAAATTTGAATTTGTTGTTGAACTGATTTTTATATTGATTTGTTTTTTTTTTTTTAATGATGATATTGATTTTTTTTTATGATCTTATTGGATATTAATATTTATACGTAAATGTATATTAACTGTGTATTACATTTAAAAGCAAGTTTGGTATAAGATTAGAAAAAAATCAGCAGAGTTTTCAAATTTCCATGTTGCAGAGCTGTTATCTTATCAGCTTAAGAAAAGAAGTTCTACGAACAAAGGAAACTAAGGCATCGTTTGGTGTAAAATTTGGTGAGCTTACAAGATAATATTTAAATGCTACATCAAACATATAGTTAACGCTAGTTTATACTCTCACAATATAAAATTATTTTTTTACGCTAAATTATATTCTAACTTTTGTTTCACAGTAGCCTAACTAAGAAAAAGAAACAAACAAACTCTGGAAAAGCAGTTCCTCTGCCCATAATGAGTATGAAAACAAAAAGCAACTTCCTGAAAAGCTGAAACGGCTGTGATGATAAATCACACATAATGGATACAAAAAGGAGAAACAAACTCTTTGGGAACTCACAGAAGCGTGATGAACATTCATTTAGTATCATAAACCTGTCAGAGAATTGATCCTGGTGGTGAAACCAGATGCTGTTAAGCTAGAACTCAACTCTCGGTCATAGATGGCAAACAGTAAGTGCTTCTAGATCTGCGAATGTTTTGCAATTTATATAAATATATGTACAGAAAATTGGCAATTAGAGATTTGATCATTACTGAGTTTCATGAGTTGATCAGATGGGAAACTTGTTACAATTCTAAGCATTGATGGTGGGGGAGTTAGAGGCATCATTCCTGGGACAATTCTAGCTTTCTTGGAATCCCAGCTACAGGTTTGTTGCTCAAAATTTCCGTGCTTAATTTGTCTAATTCTTATAGGGGACCAAAGCTAAGAATTGTTTACCTGAAACATTTCAACAGAAGCTTGATGGTGATGATGCAAGGATTGCAGACTACTTTGATTTCATCGCAGGGACTAGCACTGGAGGCCTTGTGACTGCTATGCTTACAGCACCAAATGAAAATAATCAACCAATGTTCACTGCAAAAGATATCAATGAGTTTTATATTCAAGAAAGTTCCAAAATTTTTCCACAAGAAACAGAACAAGGCCACCAATTTCTTCAACTGTAGATAGCACATGAGGATTATTGTTATTGTTGGTTTTGTTATCTTGGAAGGGTTCAACTGACTTTTCTGTCTCATCAACAGGCATAGCTTGAACTGGTTTGATGCAATAACAAATTGGGTGAAATCAAAGTGGACATATTATGGAAGGCCAGTGTATCAATCAGTAGAGGGTTTTATACAATGGGTAGAAAAAGAAGCATTTTGTCCGAAATATGATGGTGATTATCTGCACAACAAGATCAAGGAAATGCTTGGAGACAAAGTTCTCCATCAGACTTTAACCAATGTGATAATCCCCTCTTTCGACATCAGGCTTCTCCAGCCGATCATTTTCTCCACCTTAAAGGTAACTTCTTCCTGATTATATGTGTCATCTGTAAACTGCGGAGTTGCAAGGGAAACTATTTCTGATCATTTTGGAGTATTTTCTTATTCTAATGATCATATGCAGGCAAAACGCGATGCCGCAAAAGATGCTCGGTTATCAGATATCTGCATTGGGACATCTGCAGCACCGTACTATTTGCCTCCCTATTATTTTGAAATGAACACATCAACTGGCACCAAGAAATTCAACTTGGTGGACGGAGGTGTTGCAGCCAACAATCCTGTAAGCTATAGTTCATAAAAAAATGCTTCTGTTGACACTCGGAAAATTATTTACCACCACAGGATGGCTAATCTCAGTTACTTCAACAATTTTTTTCAGACTTTGCTGGCAATATGTGAGGTGACAAAGGAGATATCTCGAAACAAGGGTTCCACTTGCTTGAACAGCATGGATTTTAATAATCTTCTTGTTCTCTCCCTCGGAACAGGCTCATCGAAGAGGGATGAAAAGCTTGAGGTTGGCGATGGAAGTAGTTGGGGACTTCTTAGTTGGTTTATGGGACCTAATAATACCACACCATTATTTGATGTTGTCCTTACAGCTATGGATGATATGGTTGACATATACATGACTGTTTTCTTCCAAGGTTCTGGCCTCAAAGACAACTATCTCCGGATTCAGGTATTGATACATAACATTTACATTATACTTTGATATCTCATCAGTTCTATTACACTTATCACATAATAAAACTTGAAACCAGACTGATAGCTTGAAGTATACTGAAGCCTCCACTGACAACTCGAAGAAAGAAAATCTGGAGAACCTTGAGAAGATAGGGAAAGATCTGTTGAAAAAACCTGTATCTGCTGTGAACTTGGAAACTGGTTTATATGAACCAACAGAAGAACGTGAGACATATGAAGATGCACTTACCAAGTAAGGATAGATTTACAAATCGTGTCATTGTGCCATTGTGGTCGGTGATTAGTTCCCACAAGCTGCTCTAAATGCTGCTGCCTTTGCATTTGTGTCACGCAGGTTCGCCAAAAGACTGTCAGAAGAGAGAAGACTACACCGACAGCTTGTAACCTAGGCTACTCTACCCGATCATACCTCCATTGGCGATAATAAGAAAATGCTTGCACTGCCATACATTCATGATGAAAATGGAAAAATATTCATTTACACTTGTTATGAGACCAGCACAATAAGGCAGAGCATTTCAAAGAACAGAGCCACACAGTAATCATATTTTCACTTCCTAATCATCAATTTAAAAACTATCCAAATTTTCAAACAGATCTGTTATAGATTAGTGAAGGCAATAAGCACATGCAATTTTCAAAGAACCAAATAGTAGCTCTGCAACAATTCTTTTCTATTCAGCGCTAAACTTCAATTATTAAAATTACTAAGTTGCAAGATTGCTAGATTTACATATCAACCATCATCTCGATTCGCACATCAGGGGTTCCTGGTTCCTACTATATCTTTCTCATTCTCATTTATCTGCTAACTGGCCGCAGTCTTCAATCACAACTGTTTGTGAAGTACTCCCGCTCTCGGAACCTACCTTCTCCATCTCCTTGACAACACTGTAACCATCCACAACTTTGCCAAACACAACATGTTTGCCATCAAGCCATGATGTCTTCTCAGTGCATATAAAGAACTGTGAACCATTAGTGTTTGGTCCAGCATTAGCCATTGAAAGAATTCCAGGCCCAGTATGCTTCATCTTGAAGTTCTCATCAGCAAACTTTGTCCCATATATTGATTCTCCTCCAGTTCCATTTCCCTTAGTGAAATCTCCCCCTTGACACATGAAGTTAGGAATTATGCGGTGAAATTTTGAGCCCTTATAGTGTAGAGGCTTCCCGGATGTTCCAATCCCTTTCTCACCAGTGCAAAGGGCACGGAAATTTTCAGCAGTTTTTGGGGTGACATCAGCAAATAGCTCCATCACAACTCGCCCCTTCTTCATTTGTCCAATCAGAATGTCAAAGAAAACCTTTGGATTCGACATTGTTAAAACCTGTAAACCACCCAAACACAGATTTCAATAATCAGAAAGAAAAGATTCAAAATACTACAATCTACAATCAGAACATTCCTCAGTTATGCTCTATACTATGAAAGGCTTTATAGTTATGACTGTTTATATATTAGATAAATTTCTGCATATTTGACTCGTCGACCCGCCTTTAACTGGTCAAAGGCGACACTTAGGTTACGGGCAGATTGAACTACCAAAACACTTGTCCCGCCTACCGCCTTTGACAGCATAGTTATGCAACATATATTCTTTAAACATCAAAGCAGTAATGTTCCCATTAAAGCAAAAAAGGGTAAACAATTTTCATTGTATACAATACTGGTCTCTCTAGAGAAATACATTTTGTCTTCCAATCATATGCAACCAAACACAAACAAAACAAACCAACCCATCAAAATTCAAATAAAGTTGTTTAATTGAAGCAGTAAAGGAAATGTAAATCATCCAATAAGAAATCCTCAAGCAATGTTTGTTAAAATAGCATGAGGGTATTATTACATAGAATGATTTGATAATATTGCACAGTTTTTGAGCTCACAGACTTTGGTGAAATCACCTGTAAGCCTTCGATATGTGCTTTTCTAAAGTGACCCATGAACACGAACATCATATCCATATAGAGTGAAGTACTGAAATATTTTTAAATCAAGCGTATGAAATGAAATGAGTATAGAAATGAAATACCTTTGGGTGAAATTCGACCTGGAGACGCTTCAGACTGAGCTGGGTACTTAGGGTTTTAGCTGCAATGCTAATTATATAGGGCAGCTAATGAGGGTTTAGACTTTAGGGGTTTGTTCAGGAATTTCCTTTTTTTTTTTTTTTTTTTTTTCTTTTTTTTTTATTGTGATGATAAATTAGTACGAAATTTTAAGTCAAGTTAAGATAACCTAATTTAATTTATTTATTTATTATTATTAAAAAATTAACCATTGGTCGTTAACGTATTGTTGGGTCCCAATGGGCGTGGATCGATGGTATAGAGTTTAGAATCTAATTTTCAGGTCATGTGTTCGAATCAAGGGGGCGCGTTTCTCGTAAAATTCTAGAACAGCCGAAAGTTTTTTCTACTCCGTTTAAACTCGAGTAGGAAAATTTAGTAATAAGATTTCCAACGTTTCCAAAATATATATATATATATATTTTGTTGGAAAAAATGATGTTTGCACAATATTTCATAGATAAATATATTTGGAAAACAAATTTATTTTCCTTTCATTCTTTGTGTTTTTCCAAATACACTTAATAATATGAACTGTTGTGCTTATATCATTGTTGTCGTTAAAATCCTTATCGCCGATTTTACCTATTGATTGAACTTTTATTTGTCGTAAATTAAAAGTCAAATTTTTAAATGAGAATCATTAAAATAAAAAGTTATTTTTAATGATTTTAATTCAACATTAATTCCATTCTTCCGCATTTTTGTTCCATGCTCAAATTATTTCTTTCATGATGGCCCAAATCAAGGCAAAGTTAGTATTATTTTTTAAAATATTACATTACAACTTATAATATTATAGTTAAAAATTTGTCCATACCAACTTTGATAAATTGGGGCGATGAGTGTAGTCCAAAAATCAGTTTGAATATAACAAAGCTACTCCAAATAAAAGAATAATTCTACTCACAAATTGCCACTAGTAAAAATTTATCTTCTTTTCTCAAAGTTGGAGTGAGAGAAATGAGAACAGTCCATTTTCATAGGAGTTTAGTTTGCTTGATTATTTTTGTTAACCAAAGTAAGCTATTAAGCTTATAAATGTATTAAAAAAAAAAAAAAAAAACTAACCTGTTACCGTTTGTTTGAGGCTTGAGAAGGTATGATAAAATATGGTAAAATAAATAATGATGTTTAAGAAGAAATCTAAATAGAAGGCATGGTTATTGATGGTAATTTGATGGGTTGTGTTGATGGTGATTTTTCATCCCCGAGGAACTCCGAAGCCTAAAGATGGTATAATGGGGTTTGCATTTAACAGATGAAGGTCCAAGGTACTTGTGAGGATGAAAGGTCTGACAGACGGGCCCGAGTCCGAGGCGCAGAAAGACCTGAGGGAATAATGAGTTGAAGAGAATAGGTGGGGATACCGACCCGGCCTGATGGAAAGATATCGGATTCGAAAGCACTTGAGCGTCTGCGGAGGCTGACCCGAGGTGGGCTGTGACTACTGACCCGATCTGATAAAGAAATAAGGAAGATGATCCAACACCATTCGCCTCGGCATGCTATCCAGAGACCGAGTTTGGGGTTATAGTATTGTGGGAACACAGAACCTGGGCGACGCTTTTCCGGGCTCGCGGCCCGGTCGGGAGTACGGAGTAGCCACGGGGGACTAAACCGGAGAGTAATGGAGTCGCCACCCGGTGTGAACCGGGAAAATGAGATTTAAGGCCGCACTCACCCCTCGCAAGGGAAGACCTCAAACCGTTGGGTTCGGAATGGTCCCTTACTTATGTCACTTGTAATAAAAGGATTTATGTAATAATTTAACCAGGCTTAATAACATTTATTTCCAAAAATATCATGCTTCTAAATTCATATGCATACATCAACAAGTTCATCACAACATGCAACATCAATGGCAATCTCATGAACATACTTCAATCCTATAATATGGAAAACTAAGAACAACCTAATCATGCTTGAGTACTATCTCATGAACCTATTAACCAAATAACATGCTAACAGCCTAATCATGCTTGAATACAATCCCGAGAACACATAGAATGGATAAATACAGGGATACAATAATATGGTTGGCTATATAACACAAGAAAGATCAACCAAGAGACAATTATGCATGAATATGATAAGACAGACTCAGTTCAGTGTGTGCGCGTTCGTGTAGCGTTCGTAAACGCGTTCGAACGGTAAACAGAAGGTTCGCGTTCGTGTGGCGTTTGATAACGCGTTCGAACGGAAATGAAACAGAATGCTCGCGTTCGTATGGCGTTTGATAGAGCGTTCGAACGGAAATGAAACAGAATGTTCACGTTCGTATGGCGTTCGTGAACGCGTTCGAACGGAAATGAGACCTGATGCATGATAAGGCAAAAATGCATGCGCGTTCGAGAGTTGCGTTCGTAAACGTGTTCGAACGGGAACAGACCTGATGCATGAAATGGACGCAATACATAAACAACAAAATAAAGGGGCGCGGCGAAGTACTGCCGTAAAGGTGGCCTTTTGGGGGCTCTTGATCTCTCAAAGAGAGGACCTTTAGACCAACATACTAAGCCCATGCGCGTCACATCACATCATGCATACAAACATAAAGACAATCATATTCAAAACTAAGTATGTCCGATTGAACGTGTCTTGCATCCAACCGAACACACATCAACCGGCGCGGCAAAGCATCGTGGTAAAGGGCTTTAACCCCTCCCCATAGGGGATCTTTCATTCCACTTACTAAGCTCATGCGCTCGATTGAACCATGCATAAATAAGCAACATGCAGAATTTAGGTGACGAAAAATAAATAAATGAAAGCAACACAAAACAAGAGAAGGTGTCGTTTACTCAAGTGGTACGTGGAGTTGTATCCCAAGTACAGACCACCGCACTACCGTCCATTCGGATTCGGCTACGGAATTTACGTCTGGGTTTCCATCCTATATACCACAAGAGACGACACTCTTCCATTTCATTCAAGCCACAACATGCATCCATAAACGACTCTCATGCGAATAGAATTCAATGATAAAAAAAACGAATATAAACCAATGAAAAAGTGCCCTCAGGTCTAACCTTTTAAATCACCTCTCGGATGTACGGTACACGATCGTCGGAAGGGTGGATGCTCGCAACTCTCTCCTCCCGGTTCACTGTTGTTCTCGTTCGTTGTCTTACTGTTTTGAGTCGTCGTTCTCCGTCTTTTGCTACTGTTTCCTTGTGGTTTCGCTGCCGTTTCCTCTTTATCTTTTGCTTACTGTTTTTGGGGTGTGTTCTTCCTGTAATTTTTCTGTGTGTTGTGTATGAGCTAGGGACTAGGGTTGAGAAGGTTGGTGAAGGGTTCTTTTTATAGGCAAAGGGTAGGGCTTGACAAGGAAAGGGATTTGGCTAATTAAGAGGGATTTGATTGTGGTGTGGACAAGGAAGCAAGGGATTGATTTGGTTTGGTTTAGGAATACAATATTTTAGATTGGTAATTATCTTATTAGATTAGGAAGTCAAATATTTGATTAGTTTTAATTGGTTAGGATTGATTTTAATTAGGTATATCTTCTTTTTAGTTTAGTATATAATATATATTCAAATTATTTAAATTAGGCATGATTTTAGTTTAAGTTTGGTAAATGTTTTATTTAATTGGTAAATGGTTTAAAATATTTTATTTAATGTTTAATGTTTAAATTAATATTTATTTATTTAATTTGGGATGTGTTTTATGGGCTTTGGGGGGCTAATTGGGCTGGATGTGAGGCTAGCAGCAAAACCAAAATTACCGACACCGTTCGAACGCTTCCTCAAACGCGGAACGAACGCCCGCAATCCGTTTGACGTTCGAACGTAAACACGAACGCAGCACTAACGAAAACAGTGAACCTTGTTTATTCTAATTCTGAATTTCCCCTTCCGATGTCCGTTTCCCCCGTGACCTCCGTGACTTAAAAGGTAGTCTCTCCAAAATGAGACTCATCATAGGGACTTATGTGTAAAAATGCAGTGCCTACAGTTGCCCTCACTTTGATGGGACTTGTGTAATGTGCAACAGTGACAATCCTATCAAAGTTTATGCAATGCATTTCTACTTACCTGGCTCGCCAGCTGTCACTTGACTTACCATGTGTTGAGTTGATTTGGGTGGTATGGTGCTGCTGCGACCCCTGGTTCATTCCCCAAACCGTGTTGTGATGTGGTCCATTCCCGAACTGTTACTGTAAGTTGGTCCATTCCCGAACTGTGCTTCCATTCTTGGAGTGCCATTCCCGGCTTGTTCATTCTTGAACTCTGCTCCATTCTTGGATTGCCATTCTCGGCTTGTTCATTCTCAAACTGTGTTGAGATGAGACTTTATTCCTCCCGAGCTTTATTCCCGAACTGTTGAGATGAGGCTTTATTCCTCCCGAGCTTTAATCCCGAACTGTTGAGATGAGGCTTTATTCCTCCGAGCTTTGTTCCCGAACTGTGTTGAGATGAGGCTTTATTCCTCCCGAGCTTTATTCCCGAACTGTTGAGATGATACTTTATTCCTCCCGAGCTTTATTCCCGAACTGTACTGACATGAGGCTTTCTTCTTCCTTTGAGCTTTGTTCTCAAACTATACTGATATGAGGCTTTCTCCCCTTGAGCTTTGTTCTCAAACTATACTGACATGAGGCTTTTATTCCCCTGGGCTTTGTTCCCGAACTATACTGACATGAGGCTTTTATTCCCCTGGGCCTTGTTCCCGAACTGTTGAGGATAGGGCTATATTCCCCTAATGTTTGGACTGTGGGCTTTATTCCCGAACTGCATTGAGATGGGGCTTATATTCCCCTGATCTGAGCCGACTGTGGGTTTTATTCCCGAACTGTGTTGAACGTAGGCTTTATTCCTTGATCTGAGCTGACTGTGGGCTTTATTCCCGAACTGTGTCGAATGTGGGCTTTATTCCTTGATCTGAGCTGACTGTGGGCTTTATTCCCCCGAACTGTGTTGAATGTGAGCTTTATTCCCCTGGGCCTTGTTCCCGAATTGCTTTGAAAGTGGGCTTTATTCCCATAGGCTTTGTTCCCGAGCTATGTTAAGATAGAGCTTTATTCCTCTGGGCTGTATTCCCGGAATGTACTGAGAGAGAGCTTTATTCTCCTGGGCTGTATTCCCGAACCGTGCTGAGAGAGAGCCTTATTCTCCTGGGCTGTATTCCCGAACTGTGCAGTATGTGGGCTTTATCCCCGATCTGATACTGGTGTGGGCCTCGGCCCTAAACTGATACTGATATGGGCCTCGCCCCCAAACTTATACTGATATGGGCTTCGCCCCCAGACTGATACTGATATGGGCCTCGTCCCAGACTGATACTGATATGGGCCTCGCCCCCAGACTGATACTGATATGGGCCTCGCCCCCAGACTGATACTGATATGGGCCTCGCCCCTGAACTGATACTGATATGGGCCTCGCCCCCAGACTGATACTGCTATGGGCCTCGCCCATGAACTGATACTGATATGGCCTCGCCCCCAGACTGATACTGCTAGGGCCTCGCCCCCAGACTGATACTGTATGGGCCTCGCCCCTATGATTCATTCATGAAGACTGCTGACTGTTCTTTTGCTACCTTTCTGGTTGGCTTGTATTTGACGCTTTTTCTTTTTCTCTTTTTGAAACCTGTTATTACAAAACAGAACAAACACAAGAGGATGGAAAATGTGTTACGTGTATGCATGCATGAATGTTCCTATCCCGTCGGGTTAGGTCTTCTGCCAATTCTCTTGGTGACTGCTCAGTCTTCCTTTCCTCAGGCAAGCCACCGCTTTAATCTGTCTAGCTGATCGGCTTGGTGAACTAATTCCCTTCCAAGTCTGATACTCTCACTGCCCCCTGCTTGCTTATTCGAGGATTCCAGTGTTCTAAACATCACTGAATTTCATAGTACCTCGGTTGAATGCTTTTCTCAAATGTACTCATATTGCGGAAGAGATTCAGCGAAATGGACGTCTTTATTATCATTTAAGAAAATGGTTCGAACAAATAGACAAAATCAATGTCTTTTTTTTAAAAAAAAAAATGCAGGATCAAATAAACTAGGAGGAATAACTTCATTAATCGGAGTATTGCTTTCTTCTTTGGCCTATGGTTCTTCACTGTTATCCCTTATCTTAATGCAAGAAACCTGGGTGGTTGCGTGGCTTTATGGTTGAGGGTTCATGTGTGTGTTGGGTTGTTCTTTTTCTGGATTGGGTATTTTATGGGAGTCAATGAGGTTCTGGACCTCATGCCTAAGGCGGGTACAGTTGTCGGTGTCATGGCCTTTTTCTTGATGGAAGTGACAATACTGGTTTAGGTTGAGGTATGGTGGCACAGGGTTCGGAAATGGCCTAGGTTCCAAAGGTTTTAGGAGTCCTTGCTTTTTTCAGCTTTTCAAATACATTTGACAAAGGCCTACCAAGATTGGAGAATCGCCTGTTCTTGACGGTAGCGACCTCGGCAGTAGCGGGCTTGGTCTCAGAAGGCCCCCCAAAAGTTTTCTATTATGGCCATAAAACTTTCTATTTTCAGCCTCTTCTTCCTCACCTCATATCCATGACAGTTTCCCTCAACTGTCGAAAATCAGAAATCATCGAAGTCATCCTCCTCAGCTTACTATAAATAGAGGGCTTGGTGCCCTTGATGATCATTTTGATTTGGTCCTTATCTGAGGGCCGAGTCTGCATTTTCCAAAAGCTGGCTTCTCCAGCGATCCACATACTCTTTGAAACTTCCTCTCCGGCTTCTGCTTAGTGTTCTCCAAATCACGAAGTGACAAGTCAATCTCTAAGTCCGTAACATACTGCTTCAGAAAGGCATCAGCTAGTTCCTTCCAATCTTCCTTAACCTTCTTCTCAAGGCTATGATACCAAACCACAGGTGCCCCCTCGAGTGACATCCCAAACATCTTTTGGACTTGGCGCTGTGATAGGCCCATTGAACTCATGACTGAGACATATTGCTGCAGATGGACCCTCGGGTCTCCATTCCCATTAAACTTGGCCATGTCGGGCATTTTAAACTGAGCTGGCAGCTGTTCTTCGAAGGTCATTGCCTTATAATCTAGCAAATCCTCGTTCTTACCCCTCATTTTGCGGGTAACTATTTCAACAACCTGATCCCGAAGCTTCTGAAATTCTGCCTGAGACCCAATCACTCTGCCTGTTGCATATTCTGCCATGTCATCATCAAAAGTGGGGACATCATCCCCTAACCCATTCGAAGGCTCCTCATGCCTTACATTCTCAGAATCTCCCCCGGCACGGGGCACAGCCATATTTGTCATGGCAGTAGTCAAGGCTTGCAACTATTTAGTAATCTTGGCGAAGCCATTTCCCAACTGATCTATCCGGGATACCTCAATATCTGATTCACTCATGTCTGTTCTCAGTATTTTGGTGAGTCTTCCCTTTTTTCTAACCCAACGGGAATCTATGATGGCTTTCAGAACACAAGAGTTAACATGATGTATGTATGCATGGGGTGCATGAGATGCATGTAACATATATAACATACTAAATCAACTAAAATTCTCAAACAAATCGGGCCCGTTATCATTTTAGAATCTTTCGGGCTAATCGTCATAGGAGTGAACCCATCCCAGTTTAAATGGCCCAATGAGTTCACATCTCATGACAGAGTGCCCGAATAAACCCAAATGATAACGTTCCGAACACAATCACAAAGTGGCCATCAATCACTTATAAGCCTTTGGCCCAATAGTCATGAAATACGTTCTTGTCCCAGTTTAAATGGCCCAACAAGCCCATATCCCATGACAAATGGTCCAAATGGATTCAAACGACGATGTTCCCAAACACAAGCATAGAAGAAAGATGATGCAAACATGACATAATAATTTCTACAATAATGGCCTATCAACATTTCAGAAGCTTTTGGCCTAATAGTCATAAGGTGCGAACTTGCCCCAGTTTAAATGGCCCAGCAAGCCAAATGAGGATGGTCCACAAGCACATATTCAAGGAAATAATTGTTACTTTAGCCAACCCGGTCTATAGGTGGGTTAGTAAGAGTATAGACAAAGGCTCTCACCGGCGAAGGATGGCCCACAACTAGGTCTCCCCACTCAAGGGTTCGAGCAACCAAGTGAGCGCACCCCTTTTTTATACACTAAGGTACGTGCCAATGAGCTATGGTGTGTGACGGACTGTCAAATGGATTTCCCGTTGTAGATCCCCCAGAGGGAAAGTGGAGCGAGGCTCACTTAAATACCCAAGCCTCTTAGGCTCTTATCGCTTGTTGTCAGGAATAAACAAACGAGTCATCCAAATTAGTCCATCACAATAG
The DNA here is from genome assembly GCA_019454045.1 of Zanthoxylum bungeanum. NCBI lineage: Eukaryota > Viridiplantae > Streptophyta > Magnoliopsida > Sapindales > Rutaceae > Zanthoxylum > Zanthoxylum bungeanum. The sequence continues at coordinate 27,902 of SKCR01049931.1, forward strand.
GCATACGAGTAGATGGCTATCTAGGTGCCTTCACAGCTTTTCCTTCTAGAAAGGTAGTGAATGAAGGAAGACACCAAACCATTACCTAGCCTAAAAATGCCTTTGATTAAACCCTCACTTTATCCACTATAGACACGGTCAATTAAAACATAAATCCAAACATCACAAGTCAATATTTCGGGGCCAATTCTCTATCCCCAGTGGAGTCGCCAGACTGTGGGAACACAGAACCTGGGGGACGCTTTTCCGGGCTCGCGGCCCGGTCGGGAGTACGGAGTAGCCACGGGGGACTAAACCGGAGAGTAATGGAGTCGCCACCCGGTGTGAACCGGGAAAATGAGATTTAAGGCCGCACTCACCCCTCGCAAGGGAAGACCTCAAACCGTTGGGTTCGGAATGGTCCCTTACTTATGTCACTTGTAATAAAAGGATTTATGTAATAATTTAACCAGGCTTAAATAACATTTATTTCCAAAAATATCATGCTTCTAAATTCATATGCATACATCAACAAGTTCATCACACAACATGCAACATCACATGGCAATCTCATGAACATATTTCAATCCTATAATATGGAAAACTAAGAACAACCTAATCATGCTTGAGTACTATCTCATGAACCTATTAACCAAATAACATGCTAACAGCCTAATCATGCTTGAATACAATCCCGAGAACACATAGAATGGATAAATACAGGGATACAAATAATATGGTTGGCTATATAACACAAGAAAGATCAACCAAGAGACAATTATGCATGAATATGATAAGACAGACTCAGTTCAGTGTGTGCGCGTTCGTGTAGCGTTCATAAACGCGTTCGAACGGTAAATAGAAGGTTCGCGTTCGTGTGGCGTTTGATAACACGTTCGAACGGAAATGAAACAGAATGCTCGCGTTCGTATGGCGTTTGATAGAGCGTTCGAACGGAAATGAAACAGAATGTTCACGTTCGTATGGCGTTCGTGAACGCGTTCGAACAGAAATGAGACCTGATGCATGATAAGGCAAAAATGCATGCGCGTTCGAGTTGCGTTCGTAAACGTGTTCGAACGGGAACAGACCTGATGCATGAAATGGGACGCAATACATAAACAACAAAATAAAGGGGCGCGGCGAAGTACTGCCGTAAAGGTGGCCTTTTGGGGGCTCTTGATCTCTCAAAGAGAGGACCTTTAGACCAACATACTAAGCCCATGCGCGTCACATCACATCATGCATACAAACATAAAGACAATCATATTCAACTAAGTATGTCCGATTGAACGTGTCTTGCATCCAACCGAACACCATCAACCGGCGCGCAAAGCATCGTGGTAAAGGGCTTTAACCCCTCCCCATAGGGGATCTTTCATTCCACTTACTAAGCCCATGCGCTCGATTGAACCATGCATAAATAAGCAACATGCAGAATTTAGGTGACGAAAAATAAATAAATGAAAGCAACACAAAACAAGAGAAGGTGCCGTTTACTCAAGTGGTACGTGGAGTTGTATCCCAAGTACAGACCGCACTACCGTCCATTCGAATTCGGCTACGGAATTTACGTCTGGGTTTCCATCCTATATACCACAAGAGACGACACTCTTCCATTTCATTCAAGCCACAACATGCATCCATAAACGACTCTCATGCGAATAGAATTCAATGATAAAAAAAACGAATATAAACCAATGAAAAAGTGCCCTCAAGTCTAACCTTTTAAATCACCTCTCGGATGTACGGTACACGATCGTCGGATGGGTGGATGCTCCGCAACTCTCCCGGTTCACTGGTTCACTGTTCTCGTTCGTTGTCTTACTGTTTTGAGTCGTCGTTCTCCGTCTTTTGCTACTGTTTCCTTGTGGTTTCGCTGCCGTTTCCTCTTTATCTTTTGCTTACTGTTTTTGGGTGTGTTCTTCCTGTAATTTTTCTGTGTGTTGTGTATGAGCTAGGGACTAGGGTTGAGAAGGTTGGTGAAGGGTTCGTTTTATAGGCAAAGGGTTGGGCTTGACAAGGAAAGGGATTTGGCTAATTAAAGAGGGATTTGATTTGGTGTTGGACAAGGAAAGCAATGGATTTGATTTGGTTTGGTTTAGGAATACAATATTTTAGATTGGTAATTATCTTATTAGATTAGGAAGTCAAATATATTGATTGGTTTTAATTGGTTAGGATTGATTTTAAGGTAGGTATCTTCTTTTAGTTTTAGTATATAATATATTCAAATTATTTAAATTAGGCATGATTTTAGTTTAAGTTGGTAAATGTTTTATTTAATTGGTAAATGGTTTAAATATTTTATTTAATGTTTAATATTTAAATTAATATTTATTTATTTAATTTGGGATGTGTTTTATGGGCTTTGGGGGGCTAATTGGGCTGGATGTGAGGCTAGCAGCAAAACCAGAATTACCGACACCGACACCGTTCGAACGCTTCCTCAAACGCGGAACGAACGCCCGCAATCCGTTTGACGTTCGAACGTAAACACGAACGCAGCACTAACGAAAACAGTGAACCTTGTTTATTCTGAATTTCCCCTTCCGATGTCCGTTTCCCGTGACCTCCGTGACTTAAAAGGTAGTGTCTCCAAAATGAGACTCATCATAGGGACTTATGTGTAAAAATGCAGTGCCTACAAGTATCTTGTGCTTGTGTATGAATGACATAAGCCCTACATGAAAGTTTGAGCCTTCAGAAGACTGATATGATTGGGGTAGGTCAGAGACTTTCCCTGTGACACACAGAACAGTGTTGGAGTGGTTGAGTTGCAGATTGTCACGTGCAGAACGTGTAGTAGAGGATAAAAGGTAGGAATGATGGCTTTCTGCTGATGGTTGGTGGTTGAGTCAGAGACCAGAGCTATTGTTTGCAAAGTGGTTAGGGAAACAGAATATGAGTGATAGTGATAAGTTGATGTGAACTGACATCATGGATTGGTATAATAGTATCTACGAAAACCTATATAAAGGGGTTGAAGTCTCAGATTTAAGGGTTGGAAATTCTCATATTTTTCACCACTTATAAAGAAAGCTTTAAAAGTATCGTGAGAGAGAGAGAGAAAGCTGGTCGGTTTTTACTCGAGTTAGTAATAGAATTCCCCTTCTTACTTTCGTGGACGTAGGTTTGAGCCATTCTCCACCGAACCACGTAAGCATTTTATTTTCTCTGTGATTTTATGATTGCTTACCAAGTTTGCTTTGGTTCTAAACTAACCAAACAAATTCACTGCTTGCGGAAGTTTGTTTGAGGAGTAGATTTTCCAAATCGCACCTCAAAATGAAAAACAACCGCCAACAGTTGGCGCCATCTGTGGGGAACAATATGAATAACAGCAAACTCACTAAGACGATGGAAAATATAGAAACCACATGTCTTCAGAGGCTTCATTAATGAAATAGAGGGAGAAGATAGAAGAAACCCTGCAGAATGAAAGGGGAGATGCTCGAAATGAGAAGGAAGCGACTCAAGTCTTCATGAAGACTATGATGGAAAAAATCTAAAAGTTAGAAGAAGATAGGAGAATAAGGGTAAATGGGTCCCAGCAAAAGGAAAAAGGAAATAGCAAAAGGGAAAATAGTCGCCGGAGCAGACGGAGATCAAGAAAATTGGAAGAGGAATGCCCAGAGAGTGAGTTCCGTAGTTGTGGTCAGCTCCGCGCAGGGAGGTGAGCTGTAGGAAAAAGAAGAAGACAAGTAAACCCCGAAGTCATCCAATAACAGCTCGTGTTTAAGGGAAAATGACCTGAAAACGGTATCTAGAGAGGGGGCGTGAGGTTCCTAGTAATGGAAGATACCATGCTTGAAGTGGAAGGCGTGAAGAAGCCTTTGGACGAGAGCACGACAGCTCCGAAAGCCAAATGAGAGATTGGTTTCGGAGGGAGATGAGTAAATGGGAAGAAAGTATGACGGAAGAAGCTCGGGCTGATCAGGATATGGAGACAGCATCTCATTTTACGAAAGAAATGTTGGCGGCGGAGTTTCCAAGAAGGTTTGCCATGCCCACGATGGACGTCTATAAGGTCAGTATGAACCCCAATCCTATATTGAAATGTTTGTTCTATTGAAGGAGATTCAAGAATGATAAGAGAGGTGATCTACAAGGTGTTCCCGCTGACTTTAGGGAGGTCAGGAAGCTTGTGGTTCAGGAACCTGACCTCGGGAAGTATTAGCAGATTTTCACAACTGAGGAAATCATTTGTGCGATATTTTAAAGGATTGTGTGTACCAAGGAAGATGGTAGGTCATTGAGGATGATGAAGCAGAGAGATAACGAGTCCTTGAAGAGTTTTATCGATAGATACCACAACATGGATCTAGAGGTCGGGGCGATGAGTCTCCGGAGGCACTTGAGAGTTTTAAAAAAGCTCTAAGGTTCATAAAGTTATGGTCTCACCTAAGGATCCAGGAGGTTCCGGACTATGCCGCGGCCCTAGAATAGGCAAGGAAATTTGTGTTACTAGAAGAAGATTAGAAGGTAGCTTGAGGAGGAGCTACTCGGGTACCAAAAGTGCCAAGGCAAGAGAATCGGCTTGATGTGGGTGAAAATCTAGAGAAGGCTGGCCCTAAGGCAGAAGGAATTTAGGCCGATAACTCAGGGTAATTCAACGCCCAAGAGGAGGCATTTGGTCAAGGTCACTCATGTTACTGGAGGAACGGTGTACACCACCTTACATAGTCCGTTGGCTCAAATAGCTCGGGAGATTCAAGCTAAAGCCTTACTTCCGGTATTAGGGTTGGTGCTCTGAGCGCCAATTTCTCTTGTATTTCCTTGTAAATACTTGTATAAATATTTTATTATGAATAAAATAAACAGTTTCTATAATATGAATTCTTTTATCATATGGTAAAGACGTAAATGACCATAGAATGATTGGTTTTGATACTGTTGTGAAAGTGTCGCAACTGATATTGAGTTGTATCGTAACAACATCATTCTTGAATATTCTTGGACAAGATTTACATTACTTGGTCAGTTAAGTAAACCCGCTGAGACTGGTATATGTCGTATACTGGAATCTAGGATTCCAATGGTTTCTCAATGAACCATGAGTCTTGGAGGCTCGTATAGACATGTAGGTATTTATATCAGATAAAAACTGAACGACTCACCGAAGATTCTTAATAGATGGTACACCAATGTCAATAAGAATCTTCTCGGGTCGAGTGAGCATAGTGGTCATTTGACTTGAGATACCATCATGGATGTATGAGGTATCCTCCACACTTTGATGGCAGTTACGTCACCGATCTATTTAGATCAGACCTCCGTCTGTTCGTTGGGTATGGACTGATCATCAGGACATCATGTGTGTATCAAGAAAATGATCTGTCAGTTCTGTGTAAAGAGCATAGGTATCCATTATGGAAACAGCAATCTGTTAAATCCATGGGCCTGTGGTACATTGTAGAAGTGAGTTCTAAGTGTTATTAATAGATTGTTAATAGAATCGTCGACAGGATTATACCTATAGAGATTTGACATTTATATCTATATCTCTGGAATAATCCGGATACCTGTGACGAATGGATTATACGTATGCAGTGACCTCGACCTGTATGATTCAGTGAGTTTATTCGTGGTCGTCACAATTTACGGGTGAGTAGATTATAGACACGAAATTGGATTTCATGACGGATATGCCTGAATCTAGAGAGTCTCACTAATGAAATATACTCGTAGAGCACTAGGGTAACTTTTATAAATAATATTGATTATTTATAAATCGTTTAACGATTAAACGAAAAATACATGCTTAAAGGGTTATCCGGCCGTTTTCTAATTAGTGTGTATTTAGATTAAATATTTGATTTTATTAAATACACATTAATTATTTGTCAAATAAAGTATTTGACATATGTTCCATATATATGTAATATGGAATAGTTAAAGTAAATGTGATACATGTAAATAGATATATGTATTTAGTAATTATTTAATTATTTAAATGATAAATAATTAGGATAATTATATACATTTATCTGTATCATTATTATGCTTTTAAATGGAAAATATGATTGGTGCACATGTATTATTTACTTTAATGAATTGGTAGTCAATTTGGATTTGAATTCTTTAATATTTGATTAAAAATTGGAAAAATCAAATTACCAATTATGCCCTTGGAAGTCTGCCAACCCTAGCTATTTAAGCTTTTCATTTTTCATTTTGCTACACTTTTTTTCTAAGCCAAAAAAGATTACAAAAGGGAAAGTTGAGAGAAAAAGAAAAGGAAAAGAAGGAGATTTGAAGAAATTTTGAAACTTTATAAGTTTTTCAATTCTTTTTTATCTAGAAAAATATTTCTAGGGTTACAAGCTATTACATATGATGTTTAGTAATTTCTTTACTCTTTTAGTTTTGTAATATGATGGTTGGAAGCATGAATGAATGATGTGAGCATCTATGTTTACAAAGAAAGCTTATAAATTGTTATTAAGCTCTCTTTTGGTCATTAGATGACTTGGTTGCCATTCTAGAGTTATTAGGCCACTCAATGATGACCTAGAATTGTTCTCGAGTTGTTTCAAAATGGTGAGACTTGTTTGGTGTTGTAGAGAATAGATTAAAGTGTTGGATTGAATTAATTTGCTGTAATTTGTTCAATTTGATAACTTTATAAAATTAGGGTTTATACCCTTTCCAAATTTGGGGCTTTTCATGTATGTGTTGTATAATGATGTATATATGATGTACATTTAATTTGGTATTGATTGGATTTGATCTTGACTTGTTTTGAACAAGATTGGACCAAATTGATCAAAATTGAAACTTGATGGGCTTCACGACAATTTTTAGAAAATATGGTATTTTCGGTTGCTAATATATTTTGATGTGTAGGACATGTTAAATAATTTTGGTATTGATTTGGAATCACTCAAAATTGTATTTGACAATTTAGGGACCAAAATGATCAAAATATAAAGTTTTGAGGCATTTCGGTAATACCCAAAAATTCTGAATTTTTGGGTGAAAATCTGTTTTTTTTAGTATTGAGTGATTAAAATAAATTAGTTTGTTTTAATTATACAAGAAAAATAAAAGAAATGGAAAAATTTGATTTTCCGGCATTCCGCTGCGTTACCCGTACTGATTGCCTAAAACCCCAACAAAATTGGTATCAGAGCGAGTCTGATTCTAGGTCCATGATATGATTAGCCCTTAAAATTCAATGTTTAATCTATTATTTGCTTTATGCATGCTTGTGTTATTTAATTTGATTAAATATTGTGTATAACATTGATTACGCCCAAAAAGTACTTACGGTTATCGCAGTATAGTTGGGGTGTTGATTCCTCAGAGAGATGGTTACAAATAACTGATTTACTTAAACAAAATGTTAGCAGGAACTTAATTAAATAGAAAGGTTGAATTGATAATATAAGATAAAATTAAGAAAAGCACTTAGAAATATCAGTAGAGAGATATGACAAAGCATCGAGAATCCTTCTTGTATCAAACTCTGATATTCAGTTATTGATTTTTGTTATTACTCAACTGAGAGTTTCACATCCCAAACCAACAGTCGGAGGATATTCAATTCTACGTATATTCAATTATAAGTTAATCAATTATTATTTTCTCTATGTTAACAACACACAAAAGTCATCATTACGAGCTATCTAATGTTGACAATATACCATCAGGCAATACTGCAGCAGAAGACCAACACATAAAACTACTTTACCAGTCACAACTGAGTTCGCAAATCACACATAGAAGAAGCATGACTGGATCTATATGGGATTTGTCAAAACACAATCTTTGGGCTCAGAAATCGTAAGATAATAAAGAACAACAACCATCAATTGTATTAAACGTTAAAAAGATACTTTAAGAATCAAAAACTTAAACATAGAAATTCAAATACAAGAGTTCATCCTTAGCTTTGCCTATGAGATTAGTTCTCCATGTAGAGTAGAGAGATAGCCTGAATAGATCGGAGAGACGACATGTTCGTCTTTGAAGCTCTTCGTTCTTCTCTCTCAATCTTGTGTTTGTGGCACTTTTTGTGTGTTTCTCATTTATTTCTCTCTGGTTTTCTCCTCTTTTAGGGTTTGGACGAAGTTGGAATTAAATAGGGAGGATTCGGAATCATAGTACGTATCAAAGATGTAAAAAATCGGGGTTTTGGGGCATCCGGGGCGCTGCAGCGCTGGTCTTTGGGTTCCGCGGTGCCCAACCTTCTGAAAAATATATGTGTGCTGATTCTGGCGGTGCGTCGTGACGCCCATGAGTGGTAGGCGTCGCGATGCGCGGCAGGTGAAAATTTTGGCTTCACGCTTTCTTTGTTTCAGCTCTTCCCGCGTGCTTCTGATGCGTCTGTAAGGTCCTGAAACACGCGTAATTGCTCCAAACTTCATATTCCATTGCTCATAATAACAAAGTATAAAATAAACTCTAATTAAGATTAAAAAAAATGATAAACAAGCTGAGTTAGCAGTGTTCTAAGTACACTTTTGTGCACTTATCACAACCCTCAACCAGCTTATTGCTAGTCCCTAGCAATTCAAGCGTAAAAATAAAATAAGAACTAAACTGAATAAAACTATCTAAGAATAAGAACTAAACTAAATAAAACTATCTAAGCCACTTTCGTAGGGATCACGATTGCATTTAGCGTATGTAACAAGCCTTTAAACCCCTAGATGTCCCTAGTGGACGAGTTATACTCTCGTGAGGGCTTACAGCGATGACACCCACAATGTCATTCAAAACACATGCAAAAATAACAAAATGAAATAGTCCTAATAGTTACACACATTATTGTCCTTAAAGAATACCAAGTAATGAAATCAGAGAATTTTCAAAGTATTCAACGCAACTCAAATCCAAGTCTTTGAATAAATCATATAAGCCAGACTCAGAGTGTGTGTGTGAAAATGTTCATTTACAGCTTGATTCCTATGTAAGCTAACTCAATGATTTCGTTTAAAAATTGGGATTCAATGGGTCAAACTAACTTAGATATCTTGAATATACTCTGTAATTTCCTTCATGTGCTCCGTATGTTATGATTTTTTTTTCTTTATTGTCTATTTTTTCCCTTTTTTTTCAACTTTTTCTTTTTTTTTTCTTTTCAACACACCTACCCTTTAAGGTAGCATTTCTCTTCATGGTGGTCCTAACACTCGTCCATGGGTAGCTTCACGCTTATCGGTTATAGGTGGTTAAATTTCTTTCTTTTAGGACTTTTTCTTTTAGTTTTAACTATACCACACATCATAACACTGGCAAATCAGGATATACATCTAAGCAAATGGTCATTCATCGACATGTAATTTCTTCAACTAGTCACATTGCCACCTACTTAGGTTTTCACTGCTAGAAACCTATAATTAAGTGCTTACGAGTCTAACCTAGATCAATTACTCAATGCATCAGATACAAGTACATTAAAGAACTTATCGTTTTTAAGATTTCACCCTCAAGCAAACAATATCTTCATTGGACTTATGCTTACTAGTAGGGACTAAAAACAAACAAAACAATTTTTTTTATAATAGATATTTTTTATAACAGATATTATCATGCACATGCATACACCCCCACACTTAAAACTTGCATTGTCCTCAATGTAAGATAAATATAAAGAAAAAAGGATCAAGGAACAACACTACCAGGCGCGGAGTTGATCAAGTTTCTGCTGGTGAGACTTTAACTATGTGGCTGTATAAGTTGTGCAAACACCTGCATAATTACTCATGCAAACAACAAACATGCAATTAGCACAAAATAAAATAAAATTAGAGTAAAATAAATAAATAAAATAACAGAAAATAAAATAAATAAAATAAATGCATATGCAAGTAGACCCGGCCAAGGTTCCGGTTCGGAACCGGAATCGAACAGGTTGGAACCGGATGGTTCCGGTTCCAACCGGTTCAGGTTCCGGTTCCGGTTCCGGAACCTGACCGGTTCGGTTAGGGTTCTCACCCTGACCGAACCGGTTGGAACCGCTGGAACCGAACGGTTCCAACGGCCGAAAGTAAAAAAAAAAAAAATTTATATTAATAATAATGAGGTTTAAAATTGTAATACTAAAACATAAATGTCCACATCTTTTTTATAACAAACTCTTGGTTATTGACTTATTCATATAAGCGATGTGGGACACAATAGCCAAATAACAAATATCCCACATCGCTTATATAAAGAAAGCACTAGCCAAGAGTTGGCTATAAAAATGATTCTATGTTAAAAGAATTTTATAAAAAAAGATTCTATAAAAATGATGTGATGGTTTGAAAAAACATTACGATTATATAATTTTTTTTTCAATTTTTTAAAATTTATTATTAAAATAAAAAAAAAACCGGTAACCGAACCGGAACCGACCGGTTCCGGTTCGGTTTACGGTTCCGGTTCCACTTAAGTGTGGAACCAGAAATCGGCCGGTTCGGTTCGGTTCCGAACCGGAACCGAACCGCCGACCGGGTCTATATGCAAGGGTTGTCTCCCCGCTAGCGGTAAGTTTAACGTCTTCAGCTAGACGTAACCACTTAATGTTATCATGGTGGCTTCCATACAGTGAACTGATGAAGGCATTGTTGGGTTTCTAAGGTCAAACCAAGATCATTTCAAGCATAAAATCATGTGAATACGTAAAGAAGTATAGCATAAATATACTTACAACGATCGGTTGGTAGGATGTGTTGATAACAAAATTTTGATTCCTTTGAAATGCTCCAAGCTTTCTTTGGTTGATGTTGAGCTCCAAGCTAGAGTGATTTGAGATTCCAAACTCAATAGGAAGGTTTCCCTATCACTTTTGTATGAATCTTTAGGTGTGCTAGCACTAAGAAAATTTGCAACAAATCTTCCTTTTTGTTCTTGTAGTTTTCGGCCAAGGAGAAAGAAAAAGGGAGAGTTTTGTTTTTGCTTGTGTTTTGTTTCTAAAACAATTACAACTAACTAAAAAGTCAAAACCAAATTTTGGTATATGCTTTTCCAAAAAGCTAAAACAAAAGTTTGGAGGAAAAATTACAATTAATGTTCCCAACCACCCCCATCACCAAAAAGTGACTTAACTCACATCACCAAAAGTTGATGTGACTTCCATCACTAAAGTGACTAATGATGTGACTTGATGTGGGCCCCACTTGATTCAAAATCGGAGTGGGCCAGCAAACACATCCAGGGCTCGGGTTCGTTAATTCTGAATTAACGAATTTTCCGTTACGACGTAATTAAATCAAATTTAATTAAATAATTATGCCTAGCAAAATTACTATTAAAGTCGCTCGCGAATTAATTCTAAATTAATTCATGCACCTGAATTAAAATCCAATTTTAATTCCGTTATGAAATCTAATTTCATTTAATATATCGAATATATTATTTTATTGATTAATTCTGAATTAATCGTTCTCTCTCTTCTAATTGAATTTTATCCCAGATAAAATCTCACCGTAATTAATCCTAGATTAATTTTCTCTCTCTTCCAATTAATCCCAGATTAATTATGTTCGAGTCATACGTCATCGGTGAATCTTCGGGAAGCGACCCATGAGATCCCTGGATATGTTGGCAGTAAATTCGGTCGTCGAACTATCCGAACACGTGTGTACCTAGTACCACGTTTTTATCGATTTACGAGACATGGTTGGCTTCTAGCAAAGCGCCGTGCCTACCCAATTCTCCAGAAATATTCTTTAAGGAATATATAATCTATAACAGGCGTAGTATTGCGTATTGCGATCCAGTATCTGATGTCACATGCAAGGCCTGGGGCTGGAATAGTGTATGTCCCGTACGAAACATATATCGGATCACAAGCAACTAGTCTCTATAATCGGATAATCATGACCTTGTCATATTATCCCGATAGTTGCAACATAATAGAGAACCAGTTCTGTATCCCTGCGTGATCTTCATCTCCATATGACTGAAGTGATACTTCCATCTTGACATCACACCCAATACACTACGATTCTCAATAAACCCAGAAGAGGCGTACACAGAACCTGTTAAAGTCCCGGACGACCAAAACCATAGCGTATTGATTGTCGCAAGTACTAGCGATGCAAGTCTCTGGTTAAGACCAAATACACCTACCCTGAAGCGGATTCCCATAGACATATAGTCATACTACCAATGGGATTCTGCGGGGTCTATCCAGAGCGAAGCTGTTTCCGTACCATCGGTAAACACAACCTCCTATCGCACTTGCATAAGTATCCAATACTTAAATGTATGAGAACTATGCTGTTACGCTTCCATAACACGCACAAGTGCAATACTAGTCTATTCTGCATTATCGATGTCCAGTCTCGATAATACTACGACTAGGGATATTTAATGATTAAACCTTTGGTGGATTGATATTGTCTCATATCTTATAATCCGGAACTAATCATAAGGACATTTATCATTTATATATATAAGTAATCTAATTACAAAATGATAAAATGCAATTTCCATTGTCACATAGTTAATTTGTACAAAAACCACAATGTCTTTTACAAATAGTGACGCTATGGGTCATAATTGTCCAACAGGCATGAAACAAAAGTTATGGCTGGTTGCAGCATTTCATCCATTGATCTGCCAGGGTCTACTGATGGCTGAGATTTTATCAATTGGTTCAACCTCATTTTTAGCTTCCCATGTATCATCTTCAATTGAGCACTAATGCTCATTTTCCTCATTTTACGGTTCTTTGGGATCAGGTCCAGCTCATGAGAGTTAGTTGTATGGTGTGCAGAGGCTGTTACAGGTAAGACTGTATCTAACATGTATATGTAATGGCACTCGTCATCTTCTCATGGTTGTTTCTCAACATGGAAGATATTCACTTCCAATGTCATGTTCCCGAATGACAATTTCATAAGACCATTCTTGTAATTAATAAGTGCATTAGCTGTAGCAAGAAAAGGTCTACCTAAGATGAGTGAAATTTTCGACTCAGTGTCAACCATAGATTGTGTATCTAAAATCAAGAAGTAAACATGGTAGTAGAATTTATCAATTTGAACTAAAACATCTTCAACTACTCCCCGTGGTGTTCTAATGGATCGATCAGCTAACTGTAAAACTACAGATATAGGTTTAATCTCACCAAGCCCTAATTGTACATAGATCGAATATGTCATGAGATTAACACTAGCACTTAAATCTAATAATGCTTGACCAAACTCATATGTGCCAATATAATAAGTGATAGTGGGACAACCCGGATCTTTATATTTTGGTGGGGTCCTCTGTTCAATTACTACACTAGCCTGCTCTGTCAGGAAAGCAGTCTTCTTCACATTATGCTATCTTTTTATGGTGCATAGATCATTCAAAACCTTCGCATAAATAGGAACTTGTTTGATCACATATAACGGCAGAAGATTAATCTTTACTTGCTTCATGTGTTCTAGGATCTCACCATTTGGGTCTGGGGCTCTCACTGTGGGCTTAAGTGCCTGAGGGAAAGGTAATCTAACTTGGAAATATGTCTATTGTTCTACTTAATGAGTATCTTCACTATTATCCTTAGTGGCATCCACAGTGTTGGAAGTGTCCTTCATACCTACCTCATTACTACTCCTTGTGATTATGGCATTAACACTTTTTATATTGGCTACCTCATGATTAGCCTGTGCCATGTGTTTCCATTGTGGATTAGGTTGAGCTTGAGATAGGAATATGCATTTTTCTTGCACACTCAGGACATTAGTTAATTTAGAGATTTGACTCTTAATCTTATATTATCTTCAGCTACATGAGCTATCAACGACTCAAACTTTTGATTGGTTTTATTCTGGGCTTCGACAATTGCCTTTTGGGCCTCCACAAATGCTTGAACAACATCATTTACATAATTCCTAGGAACGACATGTGTGTGATACTATGGGGCATTGTAACTCCTAGTTTGTGGTGTCTAGGTAGGATGTTAAGACTCATGCTTCCAACTAAGATTGGGTTCCGCCAACTAGGATTATAGGTGTCCGAATATGGTGTATAAGGCTTTTTGTACATCCCTAAATTATTACATTGTTCCTCATATGTCCCCCTCATCTTACCATATATAGAACCCTCTTGGGGTTCTAGGTGGGCGACTGCATGCATAGTCTTGCTATCTCTAGCTCTAAGGATCCTAACTCTCTAGTCAATAGCTCAACTTGTGCCCTAAGACTATCATCTTCCCTGAAGTGGTGTTTGCCTCTGCCAGAAGGAGTAGAGTGTATCATATCAGTGCTATCTATGGCATTAGGTCCAGTCCAAGTATGAGATTTTTAAGCTAGGTCATCTAAGTACTCGAATGCCTTATCAGGGTCCTTCCTTATAAACTCACCATTGCACATAGTCTCAACAAACTGGCGCTCTCTAGGGGTTAGACCATTATAAAAATAACTTACTAAGCGCCAACTCTCATATCCATGGTGAGAGCAACTAGCTAACATCTCCTTATACCTCTCTCACGTTTGATAAAGGGTTTCACTGTCTCTCTGGGAGAAGGTGGAGATTTATCTTTTTAAGGCATTAGTCTTATGGTGTGGGAAATATTTGTTGAAAAATGCTTGTGTCATCTCGCCCCATGATCTTATTGATCGCGGTCTCAAAGAAAACAACCAGATCTTAGCTCTATCCTTAAGGGTAAATGGGAAGAACTTGAGTCTAATTGTGTCTGTGGTTCCAAACCGGTCATGGAAGGTTGCTACGACCTCTTCAAACTCCCTAATTTGCACATAAGGATTTTCGTTCTCCAAACCATGGAAGGTTGGGAGATACTGTATCATTCCAGACTTAAAGTCTATATGTGGTGCATTAGGAGGAACCAGAATGCACGATGGTGTAGCTGTACGAGTGGGATAGAGGTACTCTTCAAGAGTCTCCATGGGTGGTCTCTCGTACTAACTCATAGTATGTGCGCTAGATGCGGATGATGTGGCAAAACGATTTTCAAATATTTGTTATGTATATGAACTTGAATCTTCTTGTTCAATTCTAGCAAATCTACCCAACCGATCCATAATTCTAGGTATGCAATTAAACTCAAGTAAAACAAGAAATAAAAATAAACAAAAATAAATAAATAAATAAATAAAAAGAGTAAACTAAAAATTAAAATCTAACGAAAACTATAATTGAAATAGAATAAGCAAATAATAATTAATAAATAAAAATAACAAAAAGTTAAAGAATGAACGAAGTTACCGCTTTGTGTTTGGCCAAGTAAATATGCTCATTTAGATTGTAAACCGTCTCCCCGTCTACGGCGCCAAATTTTGATTACGCCCAAAAAGTACTTGCGGTTATCGCAGTATAGTTGGGGTGTCGATTCCTCAGAGAGATGGTTACAAAGAACTGATTTACTAAAACAAAATGTTAGCAGGAACTTAAGTAAATAAAAAGGTTGAATTGATAATATAAGATAAAAATTAAGAAAAACACTTAGAAATATCAGTAGAGAGATATGGCAAAGCATCGAGAATCCCTCTTGTATCAAACTCCTATATTCAGTTATTAATTCTTGTTATTACTCAACTGAGAGTTTCACATCCCAAACCAATAGTCGAATGATATTCAATTATATGCAAATTCAATTGTAAGTTAATCAATGATTATATTCTCTATGTTAACAACACACAAAAGTCATCATTACGAGCTATCTAACGTCGACAATATACCCTCAAGCAATATTGTAGCAGAAGACAAACGCATAAAATAACTTTACCTGTCACAACTGAGTTTGCAAATCATACATAGAAGAAGCATGACTGGATCTACATGGGAAATGACAAAACATAATCTCTGGGCTCAGAAATCGTAAGATAATAAAGAACAACAACCATCAATTGTAATAAACGTTAAAAATGTACTTTAAGAATCAAAAACTTAAACATAGAAATTAAAATATAATAGTTCATCCTTAGCTTTGCCTAGGAGATTAATTCTCCATGCAGAGTAAAGAGATAGCCTGAATAGATTGGAGAGACGACATGTTCGTCTTTGAAGTTCTTCGTTATTCTATCTAAATCTTGTGTTTGTGGCTCTTTTTGAGTGTTTCTCCTTCATTTCTCTATGATTTTCTCATCTATTAGGGTTTGGAAGAAGTTGGATTTATATAGGGAGGCTTCAAAATCATAATACGCATCAAAGACGTCAAAAATCAGGGTTTTGGGGCGTCCGAGGTGCTGCGGCAGTGGTCTTGGGGAGCCGCGGCGCCCAGCCTGCTGGAAAATATATGTGTGCTGATTCTGGGGGCGCGTTGCGACACCCATGAGTGGCGCATCGCGAGGCGCACCAGGTGAAAATTCTGGGTTCGCACTTTCCTTATTTCAGCTCTTCCCGCGTGCTTTCGATGCGTCCGTAAGGTCCCGAAACACGCGTAATTGCTCTGAACTTCATATTCCATTGCTCCTAAAAACAAAGCACAAAATAAACTCTAATTAAGATTAAAACATATGATAAACAAGCCAAGTTAGCAGTGTTCTAAGTACATTTTTGTGCACTTATCACAACCTCTAACCAGCTTATTGCTAGTCCCTAGCAATTCAAGCGCAAAAATAAAATAAGAACTAAACTAAATAAAACTATCTAAGCCACTTTCGTATGGATCACGATTGTATTTAGCGTATGCAACAAGCCTTTAAACCATATAGGTGTCCCGAGTGGACAAGTTATAGTCTCGTGAGGGCTTACAGCGACGACACCCACAAACGTCATTCAAAACACATGCAAAAATAACAAAATGAAATAGTCCCAATAGTTACACACTTTATTGTCATTAAAAAATGCCTAATAATGAAATCAGAGATTTTTCAAAGTACTCAACGCAACTCAAATCCAAGTCTTTGAATAAATCATCTAAGCCAGACTCAGAGTGTGTGTGTGTGTGTGTGTGTTTGAAAAGATTCATTCACAGCTTGATTCCTATGTAAGCCAACTCAATGATTTCGTTTAAAAATTGGGATTCGATGGGTCAAACCAACCTAGATATCTTGAATGTATTCTGTAGTTGCCTTCCTATGCTCAGTATGGTATGATTTTTTTTCTTTCATGTCTCTTTTCTTTTTCCATTTTTTCAACTTTTTCTTTTTTTTTTCGTTTCAACACACCTACCCTTTAAGGTAGCATTTCTCCTCATGGTGGTCTTAATACTCGCCCATGGGTAGCTTCACGCTTATCGGTTATAGGTGGTTAAATTTCTTTCTTTTGAGACTTTTTCTTTTATTTTTAACCATACCACACATCATAACATTAGCAAATCAGGATATACATCTAAGTAAACGGTCATTCATCGACATGCAATTTCTTCAACTAGTCACTTGCCAACTACTCAGGTTTTCACTGCTAGAAACCTATAATTAAGTGCTTACGAGTCTAACCTAGATCAATTACTCAATGCATCAGATACAACTACATTAAAGAACTTATCGTTTCAAAGATTTCACCCTAAAGTAAACAATATCATCATTGGACTTATGCTTACTATTAGGGACTAAAAACAAACAAAATAATTTTTTTTATGAAAGATTTTTTTTATAACAGATATTATCATGCGCATGCATGCACCCCACACTTAAAACTTGCATTGTCGTCAATATAAGATAAATATAAAGAAAAAAGGATTAAGGAACAACACTACCAGGCGCGAAGTTGATCAGGTTTCTACTGGTGAGACTTTAGCTATGTGGCTATGTAAGTTGTCCAAACACCTACATAATTAATCATGCAAACAACAAACATGCAATTAGCACACAATAAAATAAAATTAGAGTAAAATAAATAAATAAAATAATAGAAAATAAAATAAATGCATATGCAAGGGTTGTCTCCCCGCTAGCGCTAAGTTTAACGTCTTTAGCCAGACGTAAAAACTTGATGTTGTCATGGTGGCTTCCATGTAGTGAATTGATGAAGGCATGAAACAAAAGTTCTGGCTGGTTACAGCATTTCATCCATTGATCTGCCAGGGTCTACTGATGAATGAGATTTTATCAATTTGTTCAACCTCTTTTTTAGCTTCCCAGGTATCATCTTCAATTGAGCACTAATTCTCCTTTTCCTCATTTTATGGTTCTTTAGGATCAGGTCTAGTGATGAGCGGAAAATATATCAATATTTACCGCCCCTTTTACTAAATATTTTGTATAGTTTCTCGAGTTTTATGAATGTTTTGATGTGTTTTAGTTTATTTTGCAGGTAAAATAAAATTGGGACTTAATGAAATCAATCACGATGAAATATGGAACAAATAAAGGTAAAAACTGGACTTGACATTTTGATTTTTGAGATTGGAAACTTGAAATGGCGTTCTAACGAAGTACAATTTCGGAAATTTCAGCTTTTTGTAATTGTCGTATGTTGGCCATAACATTTTATTCCGATATCGGATTAAGGTGATTCAAGTTCCAAATTAAAGAAAACTCAAAGATCTACAACTCTGAAGTTCATAAGATTTTTGAATTCTGAAGTTTTCATTAGCGAAATTGATGAAAAATCTGGAAGTGTGTTATGTGTAATTATTAAAGTCATTTTCAAAAATAAATAAAATAAAATAAAATTAAAAAAATGGAAATTGTCAAACTTCCACCAAATATGCTTGCATGTTTGGTGGAGGATTTGGTTCCATGTTTGGTGGAGAAATTGGTGGAAGCCTTTATATTTGCCTATAAATACCAAGCTAAACTTTGTAAATTTTTCATGCTTTCTTTGGTGGATTTCTCCATGAAAACCTAAAAGAAAGTGTCTTGCATGTTTATTTAAGTTTTCTTGTATTTTCTCTTTATTCATTTAATAAATTTTTATGTGTTTTTAATTACATCATGAGTAGGTAATCTCTTTTTGTTGGAGTCTGGGGTGAAACTTTTAATATAATAATTTAGATTTACTCCCTTAATTTAAATAAGTAAATTGAATTAATTATTTACCGCCTATTTGGCCGGTTTTACATTATTGGACTTAGTTTCCGCCTATATGGTCGGTTTAGGTGCTAACCTTGTTACCGTCTACATGGTCGGTTTATATGATTTTGTTACCGCCTATATGGTCGGTTGGACTTTGGACAAATGACATTCACCGCCTATATGGTCGGTTTTAATATAAATAATTCAAGAAATGATTAATTGATAAGGGAGTAATCTATATTTGAAGTATTAAAAGTGAAACCACTAGCTCCAACACTTTCTTTTATTGTTGTAATTTTCTTTACTTTTTAATTTTATGTTATGTTATTTTGTTTAACTATGGATTTTTTAATTTTAGGTATGTTTTGTAACTAGAAATATTATCCAGGATTGTGATGAATTTCAATATCACCGTTTTATAAGTGGTTATTTTATGTTTTGGGTAGTATATTGGTTTATTTATTGAGTCTTAAGCTTAATGCTTCTTGTTAACTGGCCATTAATAAGATTGATTTGCTAAACTTAAAATGAACTTGGAAAATGGATTTTAGGTTTTAGCCATAGACTCAATAGCTCACGATCTCACATTGGGGTAAATGTCTCTTAGGTAGATTTCTTTACAGGATAGGAATATACCTGTCGGGCGGAGGTAGCCATAATTGGAACTTAATCTTAATGAATTCATAGTTTCTTAATTAACATATGAATATAGTTAATTGGGTTAGTTTGGGTATTTACATCTGACCATCGGAATAGGCTTTTGCATAACTTCGTGTTCCAGGTTAATAAACCGATATATTGCACAAACATGAGATAATCACTTCATCTTTAAAGGATATTGGAAGGATTTACAACCCTGGATATTTTCATATCATTGTTTAAAACTTAAAATCTACCTTTGTTTTATTTTAATTACCTGTCTTTAGTTTAAAATCACCATCCAACCAAAAATCAATCAATTAGATACTCGTAAACATTTAGCTTTATAAATTAATAGCTAAGGTATTAAGTCCTCGTGGGATCAATACATTTTATACTACTTGAGCGATACGTGCGCTTGCGTTACATGTGTATGTTAACCACCGATTAAGTTTTTGGCGCCGTTGTCGGGGACTTATTTATCTTTTACTATTAATTTTGGGGTTAGATACCTTTACTTGTGTCTAATTTGTTTTTACTTATTATTTTTGTTTTCTTGTGTTTCAGGTTCTCAGTCACTACATGAGAAGAACCAGAAGCTTTGAAATCCGTCCGAATGACCGAGAAATTGAAAGAACCATCAGACAATTGAGAACGGAAAAGCGAGAAGGCCAAGAAGTACTGATCAAAATGGAACCTGAACCTTTGGAGGTTGTACCATCAATTCCTATTCGAGAAAGAACTATTCCGGTGGTTGACGACTTCATTTCATGTATTGTACTTCCTCCCTTACCAACAAATACGTGTGACATTAAAACATGTATTCAGATGATACAACAGTCAGTTCAGTATGGGGGAAATGCAACTGAAGATCCTAATGCCCACATCAGTAACTTCCTGGAAGTTTGCGGCACATGCAATTACAACCGAGCGATAGAAGAAGCAATGAGACTGCTGATGAGTGGTAAATAGATCACTATTTCCCACTTATTTGACTTAATATTTTGTATAGTTTCTTGAGTTTTGTGAATATTTTGATGTGTTTTGTGGTATTTTGTAGATAAATAAAATAACTGGACTCTCTGGAGGCAATTCAGGGCCAAAATATCGAAAAACATACAAAAAGGGCAAAAATGAAAATTTCTTGTTAAAATGCGTCGTTTGCTAAAATGCGTCGTGTTAAATTGCACTGTCTGCTAACGTGCGCCGGAGACTGCTAACATGCTCCGGACACGTGGACCAATCAGAGAAGTTTTACTATCATGCGCCATTGCTAACATGCGACTGCCACATGTCAACATCACAACAAAATCTGCTAACGTGCACCTGACACGTGTCACCATCACATGCTGCCGACACTCATCATTGAAATGTGTCATTGTTTACGTCATGTTGATGTCAGCGTCACGATGCAAACAGCCTTACGCGTCGTGACGCCAAGCCAATAATTGAGATAATAATTCTACCGACGCCACGTGTCACCATCTCGTGAAACCAGAGCCATGTGTCTTCAATCAATGGCGCGTCGCGACGCGCAATGTTCCAAGCGTTGCGACGCGGAGGCACAAAATTTCCCTATAAATTGAGGCCGAATTTCAGAATTCAATTCATACTTTTTTCTAAGGAATTCCTTAAGAATACTAAGAAGATTGTATCTTTGTTTGTTTATTTACAGCAATCTGTAATTAATTTTATTTACTTTTCGCAATAGCACTTTCTTTTCTTTACTTTTCAGTCTTTTACTATTCAGCATGAGTAGGTAACTCTCTTTTGCTGGGGTGAAATGTAAGCTTTTATTACTAATATTTAGATTAATCTCCCTTAATTATAATATATAAACTATTTAAAACCTGACTTAATGAGGATACCGCCTTTATGGTCGGTTGGACTTAATAAAATTGGTTTTAACCTGACTAAACATGGATACCGCCTGTATGGTCGGTTGGAATTAATTATAAATTTGAATTAATCAGGATACCGCCTATATGGTCGGTTGGTAATATCACGCAAAGTTTATATATATTATAATAAGAGAGATATCTAAAATAGAAGTAATAAAAGTGGATCCTCTAACCCCCCAGCATTTTCTTTTATTGTATTTTTACCTTTTTAATTTCCAGCATTTACTTTATGTCATTTATTTTATTTAAGCTTTTACTAGCCTAAATTATGTGTCATAACTAAACCTGTTATCTAGGGTTGTGACGAAATCCAATATCACCGATTTATAAGGGGTTATTTGATAGTTTGAGTAATATAAAGGTTTATTTATTAAGTCTTAAGCTTAATGTTTCTTATTAACTGGCCATTAATAAAATTGATTTGGTAAACTTAAAATAAACTTGACAAAGGAATTTTAGGTTTCAGCCTTAGAAATAATAGCCCACAATCTTCCTTGAGGATAGATAACCCTTTAATAGATTTCCTTACAGGATAGGAATATACCTGTCGAGCGGGGGTAGCCATAATTGGAACTTAATCCTAATGAATTCAGGTAACTTGGTTGACATAGGAATATGATTAATTGGGTTACACTGGGTATTTGTATTTGACCATCGGAATAGGCTTTTGCATAATTTCGTGTTCCAGGTTAGTAAACCAATATATTACACAAACATAAGATAACCACTTCATCTTTAAAAGATATTGGAAGGATTCAAAACCCTGGATAGTTTAATAATATTAAATTTTCCTTTAATTTACTTTCGCGCTGTTTAATTTACTTGTCTTTAGTTTAAAGTCACCATCCAATCAAACAAACAATCCATTAGATACTTGTAAAAATTTAGCTTCATAAATTAATAGCTTAGGTATTCAGTCCTCGTGGGATCGATACATTTATACTACTTGAACGATACGTGTGCTTGCGTTATACGTGTGTGATTACGCCGGTCAACTGAGTGTTTTTCCATATTCCTTGAAAGACAAAGCTAAGGCTTGGCTACATTCACTACCAACAGGTTTCATCACAAATTCTTTTGAAAGTACTTTCCCCCAACCAGAACTGCAAAGTTGAGGAATGATATTACATCCTTTGTACAACATGACTAAGAAACCCTCTGCGAAGCTTGGGAAAGATACAAGGATTTGCTCAAAAAATGTCTTCACCATGAGATTGCAAAGTGGCTACAAGTCCAAACCTTCTATAATGGACTTTCTGGATTAATAAGAACCACAATTGATGTTGCTGCTGGAGGAGCTTTAATGGTAAAATGAGAGGATCAGGCTTGAGACTTAATTGAAGAAATGACCAACAACAATTCTTTGTGGGATATAGCTTTGCAAAAATCTGGAAACTCTTAAATGAAGGTTAATGCTGGATCCACAAGTTGACCATATGGAGGAGCATCAGAGGCAGAATCATACAACCAACATTATAAGACAGTGAATTTTGTCAACAATTTCAACAGACAGGGGAACAATCCATATTCCAATACCTACAACCCAAGTTGGAAGAATCATCCCAATTTCGCATGGAGCAACAATTCAGGGCAGATGAACAATCCACCACCAGGATTCCAACAGCAAAACAAAGGCCAGGAGTATGAAAAAGAACCAGGAATAACAGAAGTGCTGGCTTACTTGAAAAAGCTAGAAGCAAAATACGATTCTCAAGCAGCATCATATGATGCCATGTTTCAATCCCAAACATCATTAATTCAAAGTCAAGCAGCATCTTTGAAAACACTGGAGAATCAAATGGGACAACTGGCCAATGCTCAGAGTTACAGACCGCAAGGTACCCTTCCTAGCAATACAGAACCAATTCCAATGAACATATGGAATGAGCAATGTCATGCCATCACTTTGAAAAGTGATACTGAAATCAATAAAAATATTGGAGTCAAGACAAATGTTGAGGAAGTTCCAAAAGAAATCAGCGAAGTAGATCAATAGATGGAGGAAAAAGAGGCAAAAGCAAATGATCGTGAAAGATTCACTCCACCTCCACATTTTCCACAACGTCTCAAAAAAAAAAAAACTAGACAAGCAGTTTGCTCGATTCCTGGAGATCTTCAAAAAGTTGCATATCAACATTCCATTTGCAGAAGCGTTGGAACAAATGCCCAGCTATGTCAAATTCATGAAAGATATTCTATCATGAATGCGGAGATTGGGAGATTACGAGACGGTAACATTGACAGAAGAATGCATCGCCATCATTCAGAGGATACTTCCCCCAAAGTTGAAAGATCCTGGCAGTTTCACCATCCCTTGCACCATAAGAGAACATAACTTCGGTAAGGCTTTATGTGATTTAGGTGCTAGTGTTAACTTGATGTTTTTTTCTATTTACAGGAAACTGCAAATTGGAGAAGCAATGCTGGCAGTTTCACCTCAGTCTCTCTGTAACTTGCTGATAGATCGCTCACATTTCCAAGAAGTGTAGTTGAAGATGTGCTGGTCAAAGTTGACAAACTCATTCTCCCAGCATACTTTATTATCTTTGACATGGAGGAAGACGAAGACGTGCCCATCATCTTCGGGAGACCATTCTTGGCTATAGGTCGAACCATTATTGATGTAGAACCATGAGGGTACAGGACCAAGAAGTAAAATTCAATGTTTTCAAAGCCATGGAATTCCTGAATGATGAAAATAAGGAGGAATGTTTCAGACTTGATGTGATAAATAGTACCATCCCGAACTCCGATGCAATGCAAAGTTCCACTGACAAACTTAAAGCATGTCATCTACCTGTGGAGCCTGAAGATAAAGTGTACTACACACTGAACAAGTTAAATCTTGAATTGCAAGCAACTAAAGAGAAAAGGCTCCACCAACTCAACGAATTGGAGGAATTTCACATAAAGCCTTTCGAGAATGCCAAATTATACAAAGAAAAGGCCAATAAGAGACATGATGAGAAGTTAATACGCATCCAATTGGAACTAGGGCAGCGGGTATTGTTCAACAAATCAAGGTTGAAATTTTTCCCTAGGAGGTTAAAATCACGGTGGTCAGGTCCATTCTTAATCACTCAAGTTTTACCAGATAGAACTGTTGAGTTATATGATCCCATTTCTAATGAAACATTCAAGGTTAAAAGTAAAAGTGTCAAGCACTACTGGGGAGAACCATTGGAGCGAAAAAAATAAAGTGTCACATTTTCAGATATAGCCTAACGTTCGGGCAGTCATGTCTAGCTGACGATGTTAAACTTAGCGCCAGCAGGGAGGCAACCCATGCAATTTGTGTATATATTCAGATTTGGTGTGTTATATTTTTTATGTTTAATTTTATAGGTTAAGTCACAGATAGGATGGAAGACGTTCCCGCAAATCTTCACAAGCAATTTACTTCTCTCCCTCAAAACTCTATGATGAAAGTCTACAAAGCTCGCATTGAACAAATGAGATTTATGATGATCAAAGGTATTCCTAATGACATTCATTGGTTAATTGAAGCACGGGTCTGATTGGCAGGTGAGTCCTCTGACTCTTTTATTTCATATCTGTTTGGTTTAGGAAGAAACACCTATGTTAAGAAAAGAAGAGCTAAAAGAATGAGTGTTTGCTATAAATGTGTACGCATGACATGTAATACTTGTTTTCGTTCCTTAGGAATGTGTTGGACAATTATGACACATAGTATCACTATTTGTACAGATCATGGTGTTGTTGTACAAATTAACTATGTGACAAAGAAAATTGCTCTTTTATCATCTGTAATTATATTACCAAGATATATAAATGATAGAAGGTCCTTATGATTAGTTCCAGATTGAGATGATATGAGACAGTATCAATCCATGAAGGTTTAATCATTAAATATCCCTAGTCAGAGTATTATCGAGATTGGACATCGATATTGCGTAAAAGACTAGTATTACACTTGTGCGCGTAGCATAACGGCATAGTTCTCATATATTTGGGTATTGGATACTCATGCAAGTGTAATAGGAGGTTGTGTTTACCGATGGTACGGAAACAGCTTCGCTCTGGATAGACCCCTCGGAATTCCATTGGTAGTATGACTATGTGTCTATGGAAGTCCGAATCAGGGTAGGTGTATTTGGTCTTAACTTGAGACTTGCACCGTTAATACTTACGACAATCAATATACTTTGGTTTTGGTCGTCCAGGTCTTTAACCGGTTCTGTGTACGCCTCTTCTGGGTATATTGAGAATCGTAGTGTATTGGGTGTGATGTCGAGATGGAAGTATCACTCCAGTCATAGTGGAGATGATGATCACGTAGGATACGGAACTGGTGCTCTTATATGCTGCAGCTATCGGGATATTATGACTAGGTCATGTTTATCCGATTATAGAGACTAGTTACCAGAGATCCGATATGTGCTTCGTACGGGGCAGACACAATTCCAGCCCCAGGCCTAGCACGTGACATCCGATACTGGATCGCAATACGCAATACTACGTATACTACACTTGATATAGATTACATATTCCTTTAAGAATATTTCTGGAGAATTGGGTAGGCACGGTACTTTGCTAGAAGCCAATCATGTCTTGTAAATTGGTAAAAACGTAGTACTAGTACGTACGTGTTCGGATAGTCCGACGACCAGATTTACTACCAAGATATCCGGGGATCTCATGGGTCACTTCCCGAAGATTCACCGATGACTTATGACTCGCACTTTATTAATCTGGGATTAATTATAAGAGAGAGAAAATTAATCTAGGATTAATTACGGAGATATTTATCTGGGATAAAATATTATTTAAAGAGAGAGAACGATTAATTTGGAATTAATCGATAAAATAATATATTCGATATATTATACGAAATTAGATTTTGACGCTGAATTAAAATTAGATTTTAATTCGGGCGAAAGAGTTAATTAGAATTAATTCGTTAGCGACGTGAATAGTTATTTTGCTAGGCATAATTATTTAATTAAATTTGATTTAATTACGTCGCAACGGAAAATTTGTTAATTCGGAATTAGAGAACCCAAGCTCGGGAGTGTTTACGGGCCCACTCACATTTCGAATCAAGTTGGGCCCACAAGTCACATCAAGCGTCACATCACTAGTCAACTTTATCACTTTATTATGATAGAAGTTGTTGGATGATGCTTGAGTGTGAAACACTCAATTGTGATGGTTGAAAGACATTTACCATTTAATTATTTTTGGTATTTGACTTTTAATTTAGTGTATTAGATACACAACACACAACCAACACAATACTTCTCACACTCTCCCTCACACTCACGACCTTGGGCCATTTTCCTCTCCAAAATTATGTATTAGCCGAGAGATGCAAGAAGCTATTAGTGAAGATTTGTTGCAAATTTTCACAAGTGCTAGCACACTTTAGGAGGCATATAATGGTGATAGGGAAACCCACCCATGGGCATGGAATCCTTACCCAAAGCTTGGAGCTTGAAGATTCAAAATGGAGCACAAAATGGAGGCAAAAAATCGTGAGCTTCATGGAGGAAAAGCTTGAAGATTTTTGTTGTTCCTCGCATCGCAAAATCCGATCTTTGTAAGTATGATTCTGCCATACTTCTTATGAGTATTCACACATGTTTCTATGCTTAAATTGATCTTGGGACTAACCTAGAAACCCAACAGAATGGTGTCTGATAACCATGAAGATAAAATTAAAATCGTTAGACATGGCTTGAGTAAGGAGTCTTTGGATGATATATCATTGACTCTTGAGACGCATCCCAATGGATATGTGCATCATGCAATTCACATGTTATATACACAATTTCGAAAAGAAAGACAACAATTAAGTCTCGGGAATCTGACTTTAAAAGACCAAGTTTACCAATTTATAAGAAAATTGGATGGGAAGCTTGTCCCTGACACATAGATGTCAATCAAGCCGTTACTTCCTGTAAATATTATTATCTATTTATATTTATCTAATAATTGTTATTCGTTTTGTGATTTTCTTTTATTTTCTCCGACATGATCCAGACTCTTTGAATTTCACGATATATTTTACTGTTTAGCTAATAATTGTCATTTGGCAGGTACTAATGCTATTTTTACTCACCCTTTTTTAGGTTCTATAAATTCACTCATCATTGCACTCTTGAAGACATCCAAAGTTGAGAAATAAAAACAAAATGGAAGCAACTTCAAGAAGACGAGTTGTAAACATCTGTGTGTTTTGCGGTACTAGTGTTGGTTATAAACCAAATTTCGTTGAGGCAGCACATGAATTGGGTAGAGTTATAGCTGAAAGGAATATGCACCTAGTATATGGCGGTGGCAATCTTGGACTAATGGGGTGCATTTCAAGGGCCGTACAGGAAGGAGGTAGTCAAGTTCTGGGAATCATCCCAAAATCTTTGGCAGAGGTGAATCTTATATGACCATCAAACGGAGAGGAACTTATTGTACCAGGTATGTCTGAATGACTGGTTGAAATGATTAATCGTGCTGATGCTTTTATTGTTTTGCCAGGTGGCTTGGGCACGATGGAGGAAATTTTTACAGTAGTATCTTGGGCGAACTTGAATATATACCAGAAACCGATTGGACTGTTTAATGTTGATGGATTTTATGACTTTCTTTGTGTGTTTCTTAATGATGCCCGAAGAAATGGGTTCGTGTCAAAACCTGTAAAAGATATCATCTTCACTGCCAGAACTGCCTATGATTTAATTGACCAACTTTTAGCATTTGAACCACAAATTGACCATATCCTTTCCAAGATTAACTAGTCTCATAATGATCGTGGTAAAAAAAAGTTAGATAAATCTGGATCTTAACCTTTAATTTTCTTTTTAAGATGTAAAATTTCAGCTAACCAGGTACTGTTTTCTAACTCTTCTTCTAATTTAGACATTGGGGACAATGTCTCAATTAGGTTTAGGGGAGAGGAATAGTTTACTAGTATCTTGTTTTATTTTTTCGTTTTTATTTGATTTTCAGTCAAAAATTTTAAAAAAAAATTCAAAAAATTAAATTTTTTTAAAAAATAAAAAAAATATTTTGTGTTTTTAATTTGACTAATCATGTGAAATTGGTGTGAGATAGCTGAGTAAGGAATTTCCACTCCTGAGACGTATCTCAACCTATTTCGTAACAAGTTAATTTTTGTTTATTTCGTTTTGAATTATTTAATTTGTGAATTCTCCACAATACTGACTAAAATGGATCTTCATATGCTCAATTGACAGGTATTATCAATATGCATGGTAACATACGACCATGAGTTGTAATTGAAAAGTTTGTAATATTCAGTGCTCTAGTTTAATTGGAGGAAACATCTAAAAAAGCAATGGAATTAAAAAAAAATTATGTATAC
This sequence comes from Zanthoxylum bungeanum, assembly GCA_019454045.1. NCBI lineage: Eukaryota > Viridiplantae > Streptophyta > Magnoliopsida > Sapindales > Rutaceae > Zanthoxylum > Zanthoxylum bungeanum. The sequence goes on from SKCR01049931.1 coordinate 56,614, forward strand.
TAATAAAAAAACATTTGAGATCCGAGTAATTAAGTCTGAAGGAGTGTTTTACACCTAGTGCCATAAAACCAACTGGTTTGGGAGTCACTGGCCCATAGCTCGCTACAGGGATTGAAGATGTTATAAAAAAAATATCTGAGATCCGATTAATTAAGTGTAACACCCCGCTAGAGGAAGGATGCTACCAGTAGGAGACATGATTGACTCATCTCCATAAGCCTCTGAATTTACCGAAAATTCGGCATGATGTACCCTAAAAACTGGACAACCTGGATCACAGTCCAGCATCAAAGGGAAACTAAAAATACATCAAACAAATAAAAGGACCTCAGGTCCTTAAAAATCTGATCAAAATCATATCATAAGGGCTCCGCCCACACCATCTATCAACACTCAAGGGCTCTATGCCCACCACAGCATAAACAATCAAAACATTTACTAATATATATATACAGACAGCGTGTTCAGCACGATAATAAAATATTAATCTCAAATCCTCTACTTTCTAAAGCTTATCCCAAGACACTTGCGAGGGTGACTGCCGCTTGGATGATCCACGTCTCGAGCATGACTCCCAAAGTTGAAATGGTTGACCCATTAGGTAGCCAACCTGTAAAACTAGCAAACTAGTTTGGTGTGAGTTATAAAAACTCAGTAAGTAATCATGCAAAAATTACAAACAAAGCATACGAATCAATCACACTAGAATGTTTCTAAGTTTTCAAGTTATTACGAGTTTTAGAATCATCAACACTATATTATCCTTTATACTTTCCCCATATCAAATTTTCAAATTTACATAATTACATATTGTCAATATAATGGCTATACATCCAAAGCACACGAAACATGGATTCGAAATCACAAAGTATGTCACATAACATCGAAACCATTTCAACGTTGAAACGTTAAGTCATATATTAATACTTATCATAGTAAATATCTTTGAAATATCATCAAATCGGTAAATGTAACAAACTTCCTTCAATTCAAAACATATTTCTCTTATATAATCGCATATTTCTCTTATATACATACACTTAGATATTAGGCCTATCAAACATTTCTCTTCATGTCATGGCAATAACATAAACATCCATACATGTGGAGGTCGATTGGCTTATCTATACATAAACTTGAACTTTGTTCTCAAGACTATCTCTTAACTATCTTCTTCTTATCCTAAACATGTCAGTCAATTCTATATATACATATATAAATATATATGTATAATCAAAACATGAATTCACTAACTTAAGTTCTCATCGCATAAGTTACTTACCTGGCTTCGCGAGCACTCCAGGTTCTAGTCACATTTGTCAAAACAAATGGCGAAATATCATCAGAAACACGTCTTACAGAGTTCTCGACTAAACTATGATAAAATTCCGGATCTTCCCGGACAACAAAATCAAGTCTGTTTTCAATTTCAGTAATCTTAAACACAATTACAAACTATTCCAAGCCACCAGTTCACATAATTCTTGGTTTACGTGTTTTTGGAAATTCTTCAGAAAAAGTTTCCGGAAACGCTACGGAATGGTCCCGAACCCTCCGAACCTACCCGGATTTATCTAAATATGTTCGTAATATCATATATAACTCATCACTATCGTTAAAATCAAAACACATTATTACACGCAAAAACCCACTTTTTTCCAGAAACTTGCACATTCTGTCGGATCAACCAAACTCGTTCCGTTTTAACTCGGATTCTATCAAATTTTCATATTCAACATACTAATACTCAAACAATTTAATTTATATCAATACATAACTCTACGAAGCTACGAAATACATCCGAATATTTAACTATAAATTTGAAATTTATGGATTTTTACTGGGAGGTCTTACCGAGATTTCGAGGCCATATACGGATTCCAAGCGATCCCACGAACGCATTGGAATCGATGGAATTCCGATCGGAGTTATTGTTCATCGTGGGTCACTGTTCATCTGAATCTTCTTCTCTCGATTCATGTGCAACCGTGCACGGAATGGAAAATCCGTCACAACCAACTTGTAGTACTCTCCGAGAGCTTCGATTTGGCGGGTGGCTCGGGCCGTGAAATGAAGCTAGAAGGCGGGATCGACTAACCCATTTATGTACGTAATCCTCTCCATTCTCGCCGGTGTAGGCGATCTGGGGGCTGTCGGCGGCCACCACAAGGTGGAGGGGTGGCCGGCGCACCCACTGAATGGTCACGCCTGCCGGCGGTGGCGGGCAACCCGTCGGCGCGACCATGAGAGCCCAAACACGTTGGGGACGTGAGAGGTGTGTGGGGGGAATGTGTAACGGTTTTGACATTTTGGAAATTTCTAAAAACAATGGGTATTTATAATGAAGTTTCTGAAATTTACATTATGACCTCCAAAAATTTACAATTAGGTCCCTATCATAGAACTTTCTAGAATTTCGCATTTTTGAAGCCCTTCTGATGCAAAGTTCGAAAAATATTCAACACAAAAGATGTTCATTTAGGAAAAAAGAGTCCGATGATTCAAAAATCAGCTCAATCGGAGTTCATTTGAAAGTTGTATAGCCGAAACAAGAATCTTTTACTTGTAGAATGATGAAAACAAAAATCGCGTAACCAATTCTCGAAACCACGCGTTTTCCAACGCGACGAAACTTCACTTAAAAATATTCCCACCTATTTCCCAACAAATATTCTATGATTTTCTATTACCATCGCGTTCCAAATCCTTAACTTTAATTCGATAACTTTCCCGAACTATTCTAAAAAACCCGGGATATTACATTCTCCCTTCCTTATAAAAATTTCATTCTCGAAATTTCTCTGTGCTTATGTCTGATCATTTGTAATCAATTATACGTACATTACCATCTTTTCCGTATTCGGAAGTCACCATACTTTACACATTTTCAAAAGTTATGTATCTCATAATCCAATACAAACTACGCTATTCCAAAACCAAACTTATCGAATCTTATAATTTATACCAATAACACATCAAACTTATCATCTCTATTCATACTCATCCATAGAAACACACTCAAACCATTTCACACTCATCCATCAACAGAAAGAAATTAAAACACAGATTCTATACAGCCAATCACATACATCTCCTGAAACGAGGAACATAGCACATGTTTATTGCACACAACCAAATATAGTTTCAAAACGAAAATGTAACATGAATTTCATACTATCTATTTAATCCATAATATAAAACGGAACTCATTCATTTCATATCATGTCATTCTGTATCATATATGTAAATGACATCAACATCAAAGTTGACATTCATACATATCCCATCACACATACAACTTTGTGTGGCTGACCACATAGCACATCTAACATCACACTACACAAAAGATATATGACTAACCATAAACTTACATACGCGCTCTTGTAACAAACATAATCTTTTATACAAACAAATACATCTATCGTCACAACCAGAAGTGACATATAATCATAGTGCTCTTATGATGTTGATAGTTTGAAATCTGTCAATTCCTGATATCATTTAAAATGGAAAATGTAAAACGATCTCTTTCAAAAACCATTTTGAAAATACATTTGAAAAACACTTTTAGTGTAAACAAAAATCAATTTCAAAATCCATCATCGTAAATCCATATCGAGCATCCAACATAACTCACTAGATGAAACATAAACGAGCGCTCAATGCCCGAATCACGCGCACAGATCGGATAATGAATGAACTGATCCCCTATCGACAGAGGGTCGGTTCGGCCCACTACAGTTGGGCAAACCCCTATACGAGCATCACAGAGGGTCAAAAATATAAAATCATCAAGTCGTGACAGAAACATATCATATCATATAATATCAAAAATAATACAGAAATGCATCAAATCAAAATGTAATTCTTTTGAAATCATTTCCCCCCCAAAACATAAATATGTATAAATCAAAAATAAATATTTGATGCAAATAATGTATATCGGATGACTATTAGATGGGTGGGGGTAATTTTGGAAATTATTGTAAAAATGGTATTTAATTGAAATTGGACCTGCGTGTCCAGCCTATCACCTCTCATTCTTATTGTATTTCTCTTCTCACCAATTCCCCTCAATGAAAATGAGGTTTCTTATAATGTTATGTAATTGGTACTTAGAAGAATGTAAAGTTCTATCGGGAGAGAGAAAAGAAAAGAGAGATTTATTCTAGGAAAAAATTGTATATATCCATCCGCATATCATTGTTAAATTTATCACACCTTATTATGCTTTTAGAATGCATGTTTAAGGGTGTATGATGAGACCTAATCAATGATAATAAATTAGTTGCCAATTTACGAAAATGCCCTCATATTTAATATTAACATTTTCCTTCCATTGAGTGGTTCTCTCTCAAGATCCAAGATTGGCTTTGATTTATTGGCTAAAGTCAAGATCATTGTCTATCGCGGATGTGTTTGAACCATGAAGGCTTTGTTAATATCGCATGTCTTGGGCAATTGTGATTTGTTGGCCAAAGTCAAGGTCACTCTTGTTCATCGACGTGGATTACGAAGCTTTCCCACTGTCAATGGGTCGCGCTTAACTGGAATCATTAAGCTTTTTTAGCCAAAGCCAATGCTTAGTTGATTCAGAAGAAACATGTTAGGAAATATATTGGATATGTGTTTCGGACTTGGATGTCCACCTACCGGATCTAGGAATTGGATGAGATCCAATTGATCTTAGAGATCTACCTAGTTAAATTTTATACAGCTTGTTGGACAAAGTCAAGGTCGGGTATTATTTAACGGGATCCTAGCCCACTAGGAAACTAGGTTTCCCGAGTACTCAATGGAGGGTTAGAGGCTAGTATTAAATTTGCAATTTCGTTTAATACTTTCTAAAATGCGCGCTCTATTTATATTATTTCTCGTTATTATATATATTAGTTGGACTAATATTTATTTTATTGTTTTCTTTGAACAATTAGACTGTATTCAACACTACTCCATTTGTAGTTAGTAATATAGTTGGACTATAGTAACCATTGCATTTGAGTGTACCTGAAACACTTGATTGGATAGTTGGACTATAGTAATCAAAATGGCTGGAAAGATTAGCGTTAGGGACATAATCATGGGTGAGAATGTCTTTAACGGCGTAAATTTTCCAAACAGGGAAATGAACCTCAGGATAGACCTGTGAGCTGAGAAGATGCTCTATGTAATGAGAGACCTCTCGGGCCTGAGCCCGGACTTGAGCGGCCAGTAGAGCATGAGCTTTGGAAGACTCATCATGATGATAAATTTACTGCTCAATCATTTATGCTTGCTGCAATGACTCTTCAGTTTCGTCGTTAGAACAAAAGATTGGGTCTATATAACATGATGTTGAAATTGAAGGATCTTCATAGATCTAATCTTAGATCTCAGAAGTATGATTTGTAGAAGAAGCTCTTTCGCTCTCAAATGTCAGAGGGTACATCTGTCGAACACTACGTGTCATATATGATTGTTAACATCAAACAACTAGGTCAGCTGGGCATTACCTTCGAGGCCGAGACTTCCATAGATTTGATCTTACAGTCTCTGCCCGATTGCTGGGGCGGGTTCATCATGAACTATAATATGATGAACCAATAGAAAACTCTTGGAGAGTTAATGACTATACTGAAAGAGGCAGAGCCAGAGATTCTAAAAGGCAAGAAGCGCGAGGCACATCTTACTTCGACATCCAAGAAGGCCAAGGCTTGGCCGAAGGCTTCTAAGGGTGTGAAGAAGAAGAAGAAAAAGAAGGGCAAGGCTCAATCGTCACAGTCTTCTGGGAAGACAAATGACATATCCCAAGACGTCTGCCTACACTGTGGCAAACGGGGTCACTGGAAGCGTGACTGCCGTAAGTACTACGCGGACTTGAAGAAAGCGAAGGCGGGCAAGGTTCCGGCTTCAAGTATGTTTGTTATTGAAATAAACATGTCCACTACTAGTTTTAAAAATTTGATTTTTGATACTGGATGTGGTACTCACATATGTACTGATGTGCATGATCTGCAGATTAGCAGGAGACTGGCTTCAGGAGAGATCGAACTGCGAGTCAGAAATGGGATGAAAGTCGTTATTTTGGCCGTTGGAACCTATGTTTTGAACCTGCCCTCAGGGCATGTACTAACATTAGGGGACTTTTATTTTGTACCTAGTTTGACTAGGAATATCATCTCTGTATCTATTTTAACCCGATGTGGGTATACCTTTATATTCAGGAACACTGGGTGTTTTGTTTATAAAGATGATATTTTGATATGTACAGCAGATGAGAATAATGGTCTTTATATTTTGAATATAAACGAATCTCAAACATATCATGACAAACAAAAGGCTCAAATTGAGTAAAACAGATGAGACTTATTTGTGGCATTGTCATTTGGGACACATAAACAAAACTCGTATATCCACACTTTCGAAGAATGGATACTTGGACTTATTTGATCCCAATTCATATGATGTCTGCAAATCTTGTTTGTTAGGAAAAATGCCTAAAACACCTTTTAGTGGTAAAGGTAGACGTGCCACCGAGCTGTTAACCCTCGTTCATAGTGACGTATGCGGGCCCATGTCTAGCCAGGCTAAAGGTGGATATGAATACTTCGTAACCCTTACGGATGATGCATCGCGTTATGGTTTATATGGATCTTATGAAACACAAGTCGGAAACTTTTGAGAAATTCAAAGAGTTTCGACACGAAGTAGAAAAACAGACCGGCAAAAGTATTAAGACATTGCGGTCGGACCGTGGTGGAGAATACTTAAGCAATAAGTTTCAAGATTACTTGAAAGAATATGGTATTCTTTCACAGTGGACTCCTCCCGGAACACCTCAATTGAACAGTGTGTCCGAACGGAGAAACTAAACTTTTTTGGACATGGTAAGGTCAATGATGAGTCGCACAGAGCTACCGATTTCCTTCTGGGGATACGCATTAAACAGTGCAATACTTATTTTGAATAAGGTTTTGTCAAAGTCTGTTGGACAGACTCCATATGAAATATGGACAGGAAAGAAATCGAGTTTCTCATTCCTGAAGATTTGGGGATACTGGGCATATGTTAACGTTTGGATAGTACCAAACTAGAACTCAAATCGGATAAGTGCCTATTTGTAGGGTATCCTAAGGAAACGAAAGGATATTATTTCTACAACCCACAAGAGAACAAAATGTTTGTTGCTCTTCATGCAGTTTCCTAGAAAAGGAATTCATGAATGCAGTAATAAGTGGGAGGAAAGTAGAACTCGATGAAAATCAGAGTGATACTGTTTCTGGCACCGACCCCTTCACGGAACACCAACAGTCCATCAGGATGGACTGTTCCATAATCTTCTAATAGACAAGAACCACGTAAGTCGGAGAGAGTGAGAAAACAACCTGAGAGGTATGTGTTTCTGATCTCACCTCATGTAGACATTAATCTTATTGAGGAAGATGAACCAGCTATTTATGAGGAAACGATACAAGGTATCGACTCCGCTTTATGGCAAGAAGCCATGAAGTCCAAAATGGATTCCATGTATACCAACCAAGTTTCGACACTGGTTGATGTACCGGAAGACATTAAGCCTATTGGTCATAAATGGGTCTTCAAGAAGAAGACATACATGGAAGGCAATATACAAACGTACAAAGCTAGGCTTGTAGCTAAAGGGTATCATCAACGACATGGTGTCGATTACGACGAGACTTTTTCACATGTTGCCATGATTAAATCCATTCTGATAATGCTTGCTATTGTTGCATATTTTGATTATGAAATATGGCAAATTGATGTCAAAACTATTTTCCTTAACGGAAACCTTTTGGAGGATGTTTATATGCAACAACATGATGGTTTTGTCGTACCAAAACATGCAAACAAGTTTTGTAAGTTAAACCGATCCATTTATGGATTAAAGCAAGCATCGCATTCTTGGAGCCAACGTTTTGATGAGATCATAAAAGAATATGATTTCATTCAAAACGAAGATGATTCTTGTGTATATAAGAAGGTTAGTAGGAGCGCACTGACATTCATTGTCATATACGTTGATGATGTATTGCTTCTTGGCAATGACATTCCCATGCTACAATCGGTGAAAGCTTGGCTTTCATTAAAATTCTCTATGAAAGACCTAGGAGAGGCAACATTTATTCTGGGAATAAGGATCTATCGGGATAGATCTAGAAAACTGCTCTCACTCTCCCAGAGCTCGTATATTGACAAAGTGTTGAAGAGATTCAACATGGATCAGTCCAAGAGGGGCTGCTTCCGGTGTCACATGGCGTCTCTCTATCGAAGGACGTGTGTCCTAAAACTCAAGATAAGAGAGATGCAATGATTCGGATCCCGTATGCTTCAGCAGTCGGATTGATCATGTACGCCATGATATATATGCGACATGATGTCTCATATGCTTTGAGCATGTGCAGTCGCTATCAGGCCGATCCAGGTGATGTTCACTGGATTACTGTAAAAAACATCCTTAACTATCTTAGATGAACTAAAGATGCTTTCTTAGTCTATGGGATATGAGAACTTGAGGTGACTGGGCTCGCAGATGCAAGTTTCCAAACCGAAAAAGACGACTGTAAGTCGCAATCAGGGTACATATTTTATTTGAACAACAGAACAGTGAGCTGGAAATCTTCCAAGCAAGAGACTGTTTCCGATTCAACAACAGAAGCAGAATATATTGATGCAGCTGAGGCAGTAAAAGAAGCAGTTTGGATCCGTAAATTCCTAATTGGATTAGGAGTAGTTCTGTTAGCAGCTGAGCCCGTACCTTTGTATTGTGATAATAATGGGGCTATCACACAGGCTAAGGAACCACGGTCTCATCAACGATCCAAGCATGTACTTCAACGATTTCATCTGATTCATGAGATCATACATCGTGGTGATGTGAAAATCGAGAAGATCGCATCAGATGATAACATTGCAGATCCGCTGACGAAAGCTATATCTCAGCAAAAGTTTCAGCGACATGTATATAGTTCAGGTGTTAGATACCTGAGTGATTGGCTATAGGCCAAGTGGGAGATTGTTGGACAATTATGACCCATAGCATCACTATTTATAAAGAACATTATGTTTTTGTATAAATTAACTATGTGACAAAATGAAATTGCTATTTTATCATTATTGTAATTGGATTACTTGGATATATATTAATGATAAAAGTCCATATGGTTAAATCAAATTAATAAGATATGAGACAATATTAATCCACGAACGGTTTAATCATTAAATATCCATAGTCGAAGTATTATCGAGACTGGATATTGATAATGCGGAATAGACTAGTATTACACTTGTGCGCGTTATGGAAGCTTAACGGTATAGTTCTCATATATTTAGGTATTGGATACTTATGCAAGTGTAATAAGAGGTTCTGTTAGTCGTTAGATCGGGAATAGTTCACTCTGGATAGACCCACTCGGAATCCCATTGGTAGTATGACTATGTGTCTATGGGAATCCGAATCAGGGTAGGTGTATGTGATCTTTAACCTGAGACTTACGTCGCTATAACTTGCGACAATCAGTTTACTTTGATATTGGTCGTCTGGAACTTTAACAGGTTCTGTGTACGCCTGTATTGGGTTTACTGAGAATCGTAGTATATTGGATGTGATGTCAAGATAGGAGTATCACTTCAGTCATATGGAGATGATGGTCACACATGATACGAAACTAGTACTCTTAAAAGCTGCAGCTATCGGGAAAGTATGACTATGTAATGACTTTCCTATTACAGAGACTAGTTACTCGGGATCCGATATATGCTTCGTACATGACAGACACAGAGCCAGCCCTAGGCCTAACATCTGATATTGGATCGTATTACGCATTACATAGTATTACTACGCCTGATACAGATTTTATTCCTCGGTGAATATTTCTGGAGAATTGGGTAGGCACGGTGCTTTGCTAGAAGTCAACCATGTCATGTAAATCGGTGAGAATGTGGTATGGAGTACACACGTGTTCGGATGGTCTAACAATCGTATTTACTGCCAACATATCCAGGAATCTCTTGGGTCGCTTCCCAAAGATTCACCAATGACATTTGACTCGGATAGAATTAATCTGGGATTAATTATGAGAGAGAAAATTAATCTGGGATTAATTGTGGTAAACATTAATCTGGGATTAAATTCGTATAGAAGAGAGAACACGATTAATTTAGAATTAATCGATAAAATAAATATATCGGATATATTAATTGAAATTGGATTTCAATAGGAAATTAAAATTGGATTTTAATTCGGGCGAACGAATTAATTTAGAATTAATTCGAAAGCGACTATCGTAATAATTTTGCGAGGCATAATTATTTAATTAAATTGGATTTAATTATGTCGCGGTGGGAAATTCGTTTAATCAGATTAAACGAACCCGGGCCCAAAGCTTAGTTGTGTGTTGGAGAAGCCAACTTAAATTGTGAATTTAAAAGTGGTGGGACCACTTGACTTACAACATTTGTCAAAAATTGATGTGAGTAGTTGGCATAATTTAATGATAGTCATTAAACACACAACCTACCATTTTTTGGGTAACAACTCACTATTCTCTCTTCTCCCTCCTCTTGGCCGATCCTTTTCTCTTTGGATTGAAAATTTTTTCTTCAAAATTTTCAACTAAGCTAGCACTTGGAGAGTCTTTTGAGGTGTTAGGGAAACTCACCCAAGGCTTAAACAACCTTCAAAAGCTTGGAGCTTCATCCAAAAAAAGAAATTTTTGAAATTTCTCCCAAAATCAATGTAAGTATTTCCGCAACTTTATTTGATTAATTCACACTTAAAATCATGTTTAGAATCTTGGAAGCATGTCTTAGAGACTAACAGTAATATCCTGAGTTTTTCGTAGCAGTGCCGGAAGATTTTCGAATTAAAGTTAAGAACTTGGAACATGATGGTAATTGAAAATCGAAGTTTCTGTGTTAGAAAATAGATCGGAATATTTTAAAGTGAAGTTTCATCACGTTGGAAAACACGTGATTCGAGAACAAGTTACGTGATTTCTGATTTTATCATTATACGCGTAAATGTTGTTGGGGTTAGTGATCAGAGCACCAATACAGATCGTATTTATGTCCGATTCATGAATACGAACAATATCTTTTTCCATAATATTACTTATTAATGGTTGCACCTCTTGTTTTTATATACGTATTCGATCTAATTACGATTAGATTGAAACTAAATCTGATTTAGTGATATGTATATTTTAGACAAAGACCCGATAATATATAATGTAGTGCGCAGTTACAAAGTAGTTTGTAATTGACATTGGGAAGTGACACTACTAGAAGTATATTATCAAATTAAGTTCCTGGTCAAGATTTACTAACACGGGTCGGTTAGTTAAATCCGCTGAGACCAGTATATGTTGTATGTCGAGACTTGGTCTGATGGTTTATCCCAATGAACAATGAGTATTGGGAGACTCGTATAGACGTATAGTGTTTATATTAGATAAACATTGAACGAATCACTGAAGATTCTTAATAGATTGTACACCAACGTCAATAAGAATATTCTCGGGTTGAGTAACATAGTGGTCCTTCGACTTGAGATACCACTGTGGATGTATGAGACATCCTTCACACTTAGATAACAGTCACGTCACCGATCTATTTAGATCAGACCTCCGCCTGTTCATTGAGTGTGGACCGATCCTCAGGATATCCTGTGTGTGTCAAGATTGGATCCGTCAGTTCTGTGTACAGAGCATAGGTAGTCCAAATGTGATTAGCGATCTGTTAAATCTATGGTCATAGTATACTTCGGAAGTGAGTTCTGAATGTTATTTAAAGATTGCTAATAGATACGTCGACAACATTATTCCTATAGAGATTTGACGTTTACATCTATATCTCTGGGATAATCCGGATACCTATGATGATGGGATTATACATTTGCAATTACCACGACTTATATGGTTCAACGAGTTTATCTGTGGTCGTCATAATTTACGAGTGGGTAGATTATGGACTTGAAATTGGATTTCATGACGGATATGCCTGAACCTAGAGAGTCTCACTAATAAAATATACTCGTAGAGCACTAGGGCAACATTTATGAATAATGGTGATTATTTATAAATCGTTTAACGGTTAAATGAAAGATACATGCTTTATGGGCCGTTCCGTCATTTCTTAATTAATGTGTGTTTGTATTTAATATATGATATTATTATAGGGAAACCTGTTCCTTTTGTTCTTGGATACAACATGTGTAGTTCTTAAGTTTTTCTACTCTTTCTTGTTTGTGTTTTTAATGGTTGGAGGCATGGATGATGGGTATATGCATGTATGATGTTCAAAGAACGCCATTAAGGAGTTAGTAAGCTTTATTTTGGTCATTTGATGATCATGTTGTTGGAGTTTCTAGGTCCATAGGATCGAATAACAAACATGAAACAAGTGCGAATAACAATCGAGAAAGTCGCGGAATACTTACATCGATCGGTTGAGCGATGCGGCAACGAACAAAAACTTCATTCTGGTCACTGCACTGGTTCGGCAGTCCACTGCAACAGCTCACTAGTTTGCGCCCTTTGGAGGTCCTCAAACAAGCTCCAAGCTTCTTCGAACGATTCCCGGCTCATGGGTGGACTTCCCTATCACCTTCGCATGTCTCTCGGAGTGTTAGCTCTCTTGAAATTTCCCACAAATCACAAGCACTTTGCTTCCCCATTCACGGTTTTGGTGAACCAGAAACCAGAAAATGTCACAGCCCCTTGGGCGTGAATGATGAAGAGAAATGGAGAGAGGAAGAGTTGTTTGGTTGGTGGAGGAAAGTGTATCAAATACACAAAATTAATTTTCCAAAATTAATTACACATTTTCTCTTTCCAAAAGTCAAGCCTTTAAAGCTTCCATCAACTCACACATCACTTCCCATCAATCAATGAATAGTGACTGGCGTCAATCACTCAAAGTGATTGACATCCATCACTTGATTGACGAATGATGTGACGCTAGATGCGACTAGCGATTTGATGCTTGATTTGATTTGCCGCATTCGAATTCGAAATGCGAATGCGCTCACAAATAATCTCGGGCTCGGGTTCGCTAATTCTAAATTAACGAACTTGTCATTGCGTCGTTATTAAATCTAATTTAATTAAATAATCATGCCAAGCATAATTACTATTCACGTCGCTAACGAATTAATTCTAAATTAATTGGCTCGCCCGAATTAAAATCTAATTTTAATTCCGCGTCGAAATCCAATTTTGTTTAATATATCAAATATATTAATTTATCGATTAATTCCAAATTAATCGTTATCTCTCTTTAAATGATATTTTATCCCAGATAAAATATCTCTGCAATTAATCCCAGATTAATTTTCTCTCTCATCTTTAATTAATCCCAGATTAATATAAAGTGCGAGTCATACGTCATCAGTGAATCTTTGGGAAGTGACCCATGAGATCCCCAGATATGTTGGCAGTAAAATCGGTCGTCGGACTATCCGAACATGTAAGTACCTCGTACTACATTTATACCGATTTACAAGACAAGGTTGGCCTCTAGCAAAGCTCCATGCCTCCCCAATTCTCCGGAAATATCCTTACAGGAATAAGGATCTATATCAGGCGTAGTATACGTAGTATTGCGTATTTCTGTCCAGTATCGGATGATCACATGCGAGGCCTGGGGCTGGTACTGTGTCTGCCCCGTACGAAGCATATATCGGATTACGAGCAACTAGTCTCTTTAAAATCGGATAATCATGACCAAGTCATATTATCCCGACGGTTGCAACCTTATATAGAGAACCAGTTCTGTATCCTTGCGCGATCATCAACTCCATATGACTGGAGTGACACTTCTGTCTTGACATCACACCCAACACACTACAAATCTCGATATACCCAGAATTGGCGTACACAAAAACCGGTTAAAGCCCTGGACGACCTCAACCAAAGTATATTGATTGTCGTATGCATTAGCGGTGCAAGTCTCAGGTTAAGACCAAATACACCTACCCTGATTTCGGATTTCCATAGACACATAATCATACTACCAATGGAATTCCGAGGGGGTCTTATCCAGAGCGAAGCTGTTTCCCGTACCATCGGCAAAACACAACCTCCTATTACACTTGCATGAGTATCTTATACCCAAATATATGAGAACTATGCTGTTGTGCCCTCACAACGTGCACAAGTGTAATACTAGTCTTTTACGCATTCATCGATGTACAATCTCGATAATGCTCTGACTATGGATATTTAATGATTTATCCTTCGTGGATTGATACTGTCTCATATCATTCTCAATCCAGGAACAAATCACAGAGACCTCCTATCATTTATATATCTAGGTGATCTAATCACAAATGATAAGAGTGCAATCTCCTTTGTCACATAGTTAATTTGTACAACAACACCGTGATCTGTACAAATAGTGACGATATGGGTCATAATTGTCCAACACATGTTGTCATTCTAGAATTGTTAGGGCTCTCATTGATGACCTATAATTATTCTTCAGTTGTTTCGAAGTGGTGAGACTTATTTGGTATTCTAGAGATTAGATTAAAGTATTGGATTTTGTCAATTTTGGCTAATTTTTGGTAATTTGATTAATTTGAGAAATTAGGATTTTGAACCTCCACCAAAATTGAGGCTTTTCATATATATGTTGTATTTTGATGTATATGAGATGTAAAAATTATTTTGATAGTGATTGGATTACACCTAATCTTGTATTTGACAAATTAAGACCAAAATGATCAAAATATAAAGTTTTTGGGTCTCACGGTAATATGTTAAAAATCTGGAAAAATTTTTGTGGGTTGCATTTTAATGTATATAAGATATACAAATTATTTTGGTTGTGATTTGAAATCACCTAAGTTTGTTTTGAACAACTTAAGACTAAAATGATTAAAATGGAAAGTTTATGGGCTTTACGGTAATTTACTGAAATTATAATTTCTGGGTTAAATATTCTGTTTTTGAGTATTGAGCGATTAAAATAAATTAGTTTATTTAATTACCTAAGAAAAATTAAAGAAATGGGAAAATTCGATTTTCCCGCTTTCCGCTGCGTAACCCGGGTAATACGTACAAAACCCCAACAACACATGATATGATTAGCTCTTAGTCTAATCTTTACTTGATGCATGCATGTGTTTTTTAATTTGATTAAATAAAAGTGTATAACATTTTATGGAATATCCCCGCTAAATAAGGTTTTAAAGTAACTAGTGTAGAGATACTTGTTTCTTAGTTCGCCTTGTCAATACGGTTTATGGATATCTGTTCTATGACTATATCCGAGAACGTGACAAAGTAGTGAGGGTGTAGCCGATAGAAATTTATTTATACCAGATGTATAAATGATACTAGATAAATTCAAGCGAAAATGGAATCTTTAACGTGCCAAAGCTGTCAGGGTTACACAAGTATCTTGAGTTTATCATTAACGAGTTTACCCTTGGTACGCCTCCTTGTGAACGTGCCAAAGCTGTCACAACGAGAAATGATCAGAACCAAAACCGGAGTCACAGTGAGTGTGATTGACAATGAGTTGTCTAATTGTGAATATACGTAAACGAGAACGTGTTAAAGCAGTGAGTCGAAATGTATTCATGGGGTCCACTTCCTATTATGGAATTCGATTTAATTATTGAATTCTCATTTTTTCCGTTGGGGATTACGGTATTGCGTAAAATAGTGGGAGGCACTGCTACGTTTAAAATATTCCATAATTTAGGCAGTGTGTAATATTATGAAAATTGCCGCTTGTTTGTTTTTTATTCTATAGTAGATAGAATTAAACTTTTAATCCACTGTGCAAATATTTTATAGGTTTTTTGACTTGATTTATGGTTTCAATTTTCTAGAATAGGTTCTAGATACTAATAGATTAGGATATAGTTCTGTAGAGAGAATAGTTTCTTGTGCAGTAAGAATTGACACGAATTAGTTCATGTCTCGAGATTCTTGACTAGCATCAAGAAAACCCCATTAGATATTTGTTTATATGATAATGACGTTTCTTAGCTTTAGTAACCTTTAGAGGTAATGTGTCTGACACAGTTTGCTAAACAATTATTTGCAATTGTTGTGAATAGTTGAAGGCAAATAATAAAGCTAACGAAAGGAGATGCGTATAGTTGTGTATAGAAAATATCAATTCTCATAATACGACAACTATAGGTATTGGATACCAGATCTCCCGTCTAGTTGTTTAAAATATTGTTTAATGATTGTTTATATTTGATATCAGAACTTGCGACTATTGGATAGTTACTTGTTCTTTATAAATAATTATTATATATTTTAATACGACTAGTAGTGTCATTGACGTAGAGATAAACATTAAGAAAAATATTCGGTAAAGAAAATAATTTATAACAGTGCTTTGTGAGATTTCATCACTTAAATATTAGATGTTTATTCCGTATGGTAAAGGATGGTCTGATACAAGATCACACCACGTATCCTTATCCATTTAATGAATATTGTATTAGGGAATATGATTAAATCTCATTTAACCATTGATTGTCATTGGAGCACAAAATTTATTAAATTGATACATTAGATGTATGTACTTTAATGAATTATAATTGCTTAAGGTAGTTTTCTTTACTTCGTAACTTAGTTGATGAATAGTCATATCTTAGTTACGTGTTTGTGAAAGAACACATATTGAATGTCTTGAAAGATTCAAGAACTTTCAATCTGTTCTGATGAAACACAGATAGAATATCTTTGACTAGTTCAAAGATATTCGATCTGAAGTTTTGAAAACTTTATTCTTATAAATTCATTACGAGTTTTGAATTGTTCAAATATCTTTGATATGATCAAACATATGAATTTATGACAATTAGTTCTAAGATTATTCAATGAATATGATTCATACTCAATATTATTCCACCACGATTCCATCTTGATGGAATTAGTTAGTGGGAATAATCGAATCTTATATGATTTCATTCGTTTGATATTGTGTGTTACCGAATTAGTTTCAATACTCTTGGGGATATGCTCCAGTAACACTAATTCATCTTTTTAATTAAGGTTATATTAGTTTCTACAGTTACGTATATGATATGTATAGGTAGAAAATTCGAATCTTGAAAAGTTTGAGATTTGAATCTTTCTTTTGTATAATGGTTGTATAATTGAAAGTACTTGCGCCTCTGGGGTATGAGTAAAAGTTTATCATTTATTCTATTTTATAGAATATTGTATTCTATTTGATAGAATATCTTTCATACGATCCTAAGTAATAAAATTATTTTATTACTTGGTGTGTAACATCAGATGTTAACCATTGTGGAAAAGAATTGACTTATTGAAGTCAAATGTGAGAATGATAAACTATAAATGGAACTACGTAATTAATAAAATGAAAGACCCTTAGACTTCTTCCGTATAAGTCCAATAGGATGTTAGAATCATTTACGAGTATTTGATACTTAATGGTTTGTTATTTTCTTATCGAAGAAAATTATCCTATAACTTATAATGGGAGCGATATTTGATATCGATTTCGGAAATTACCATTGAACCATAGATCTAAGATTGTTCATAGCTTACTGCAATAAAGTTTTGAACTTGATTAAGATTTTGATTTGAATATTTCATAAAATGTGCTAATTGTTTACGCAATAAAAGCAATGTGAGCTTATTAAAGGTTTGACATTTATCGTATGACAGTGAGAAATGTTATACTCAGCAATCTATTGCAGATTCTGAGGAAACTTTTCTCTATTCGCACTAATTGAACAATTTAAGATCTCTTGGTTAATGTTGATATTAAATTGTGTATTTTAGCTAAAGAATACAAAGTAGCGTTTTTGAATGGCTTCTTCAGATAAGAGATCAGTTGTGATTTCTTTGTTTGAAGAGTACATTCTGGAATGGCCCTAGAGTTTATGTTCTGTTGAGATCGCAGTTTGGTATACTAGCTTATAGAGCCTATTGCAGACTCGGGTGAGCCTTCCGGAAATCCGTATTCTCTAATTTTGATATCAGTCAGATTGTCTGATTTTTTCAAAGTATATAGAATACATATGTGACAGAAGGGTTAGTGGAAGCGTACAAATTGCTATCTAGTGTTATATATCCTAACGACATTATCATTATTATGGTAATAATGAGATATTTGTAAGGTAAAAGGTTTACCTAAGTCTTCTTTACTCCGTGAAAACAGTGGGAGTAGTCTCTGTTATATTCGATATAAAGTTTTATATATGATATAAAACTGAGAGACTTGTGAGATACTCTCATTAGTCATGCATTAGATATGATCTAATAAAGGACACAACAAGGCTATTTATATGACAGTTAGTATAACTGTTTGACAGTTAGTGTGTGTCTTATATACTATATTCATCTTTCATAAAGAATGATTCCTTTGTCGAAAGAGAAATTGATTAGAATGTCTAATCAATCTTATGTATCATGGGATGATGACATAATTAATACTTTGTTATGCACGATTAAAGATATCGATTTAATCTTAATTGTTATGAGTTATTTTGATACCCTATAGACCATAGGATGGATCTTGAAACATGTTCTTTATGATCTTTGAGATATTAAGAACGAGTTTTTAATTCATTGAGCATATAGTCTGCAACCATTTAGGTCATATTAGTTTTGAGTCTAATTATAACGTTAGACGGTCTACGTCATAAAGAGTCAGAAAAGGTGCAGTGGGAGTGTCACAGAGGATTCTACTTTGTAAGTGGAATTAGATGCAACTTATGAAGTTGCATAGTGACATTATAAATTAGAAGTTTTGACATAGTAATTTGGATTTGATCCACAAATTCTTGGACAACTCAGTAGCTGTAGCACAATATTGATGTAGCATCTGAGTCATATTGATGCAGAACTTAGTTTCTACAAAATATGAATGATGCTGACTTTGGGAAACGATTGGGTTTGTTGGAAAACTCAATATGTTATAGCGGATCTACTTCTTGTTGCCTACCTCTTGAGTTCTAGGTGAGCTCTTGAGAGCCATGTTCATACGATACACATTGAGATGTGTATATGATATCATGGATTGACACTAGAGCGAGTGGGAGAAATTATTGTATTTATGTCCGATTCATGAATACGAATAATATCGTTTTCCATAATATTACTTATTAATGGTTGCACCTCTTATTTTTATATACGTATTCGGTCTAATTACGATTAGATTGAAACTAAATCTGATTTAGTGATATGTATATATTAGACAAAAACCCGATAATATATAATGTAGTGCGCAGTTACAAAGTAGTTTGTAATTGACATTGGGAAGTGACACTACTAGAAGTATATTATCAAATTAAGTTCCTGCTCAAGATTTACTAACACAAGTCGGTTAGTTAAATCTGCTGAGACCAGTACATGTCGTATATCGAGACTTGGTCCAAAGGTTTATCCCAATGATTAATGAGTCTTGGGAGACTCGTATAGACGTGTATGTGTTTATATTGGAAAAACATTGAACTACTCACCGAATATTCTTAATAGATGGTACACCAACGTCAATAAGAATCTTCTCGGGTTGAGTAGCATATTGGTCTTTCAACTTGAAATACCACTGTGGATGTATGAGATATCCTCCACACTTAGATGACAGTCACGTCACCGATCTATTTAGATCAGACCTCCGCCTATTCGTTAGGTGTGGACCAATCCTCAGGATATCATGTGTGTGTCAAGATAGGATCCGTCAATTTTGTGTACAGAGCATAGGTAGTCCAAATGTGATTAGCGATCTGTTAAATCTATGGTCATAGTATACTTCGAAAGTGAGTTCCGAATGTTATTTAAAGAATGCTAATAGATACGTCGACGACATTATTCCTATAGAGATTTGACGTTTACATCTATATCTCTGGGATAATCCGGATACCCATGATAGGGGATTATACGTATACAATGACCTCGACCTGTATGTGTAACATCCCCTGTACGGGAATGTTACCGGCAAGCAACAGATCCCACTGTCGCCTAAGCCTCTAACACATGAACTAGAACATTTGCTTCTACTTTAATGCCATGCAATGTTACTGAATCGCAC
>SKCR01049932.1:0-46035 GCA_019454045.1 Zanthoxylum bungeanum
TTAGGCATGAAAATTGGGTTTGATTTTGATCAAATTATGTTGGACATGATTCATGATGATAAGCATGATTAATTGTACAAATTTGGTGTTTTGGAAATATTGATTTGGGTAATTAATAATGCTATGCACTTTGGTTATTAGAATGTGAAATTTGGAATTTTATATTTAATTAATTGGGCTTACAATTGGATTTGGGCTTTTAAAGTTGTTATTAGGCTTGTTGGGCTTTGTTGTACAAAGTTGGGTTTAGGCAAAATTGGTTGGATCCAATTAGGCCCAAAACCGCTTCCAAAAGGCCCAAATGCGACTAATGAACCTTTAAAGTTTAATTGGGCCTAATGGGCCAAAATTGATTTTTGGGCTTATGGGGTAACTCCCGGATTGGATTTTGGTTATTCTGTTTGACCCGAGTTGACCAAAAGTCCACGCCTTGAAGAAATTAATTAAAAGCCCATTGGACTTTAATTAAATTAATATTGGATATTAATCGGGCTAAGAGACCCATAACGATTAAATTTGGAATTTAAGTCGTAAAGGTTTATTTTATAAAGTGTAATATTTAATTTGAATTAAATAGTGAATTAGAATTAAATGCGTATTAAATTGGATTTAATTATGTATTTAATTTAATTCGAGAATTCGTACTTTGAGTACGTGTTCGCAAAATGAGTTTGACTCGAACAAAATCAAATCGTTGTTTGAACATTGGATGATCACTAATTATCAGATTAATTAATTTGATTAGATTGATTGATAACGTGCTTGTGTGAATACATGGTTGCGATGCATGAATAATGTATATCAGATGGATATTAGATGGGTGAGGCAATTTTGAAAATTGTAATAAATTTGATTTATTAATTGGACCTGAGTGTCCAGCCTTATCACCTCATATTCTTTGTATTCTCTTCTCACAAATTCCCCTCAATGTAAATGAGGTTTCTTTAGAAGTGTAGTGTAACGGGTAGAAGTAATACATGTGCTAGCTGGAGAGAGAAAGAGAGAGATTTGATCTAGGATCAATGTAAAGTATCCATCCGCATATCATTATTACTTTTACATATGCGCTTTATTATGTGTTTAGAATGCATGCTTAAGGGTGTATGATGATGAGACCTTAACAAAGATAATAAATTGGTTGCCAATTTGCACGCGAAAAACCCTCAAATAATATTAAGCGTTTTCCTTCGATTGAGTGATTCTCACTCAAGATCCGAGACACATTGGTTTGTTGTGCCAAAGTCAAGGCCTTTGTTTGTCGAGGTTGTATTTGAATCACGAAGGCTTTGTTCCATATCAGTGTCTTGTCCAAGTTGTGGTTTGTTGGCCAAAGTCAAGACCACTTCTTGTCCATTTTCATTGATTACGAAGCTTTCCATGGTCAATGGGTCGCGCTTGACTAGGATCACTAAGTTTGTTGTGCCAAAGCCAAGGCTTAGTTGATTCAGAGGAAAAAGGTTAGGTAATACATTGGATGTATTGGCATATATAAGATATATGTTTCGGACTTGGATGTCCCCCTACCGGATCTAGGAATTGGATTGGATCCAATTGATCTTAGAGATCTACCTAGTTAATTATCATACAATTTGTTGGCCAAAGTCAAGATTGTGTGATATTTAACGGGATCCTAGCCCACTAGGAAACACGGTTTCCCGACTACTCGACAGAAGGTTGGAGGCTCGCCGGAAAATAGTGGGAGGCAAGAATTGAATTCGCAGTATTCGTTCAATTACTCGCCATAACGCGCTCAAACAAATATTTCGTCAAATCAATAAAATGTTAGTTGGACTAATATTTAAATTGTTGTTTTTTATAAGCAGTTGGACTGTATTATAGTTGATTATATAATTGGATTATAGTAATCAATATATTTGAATTAATTAATTTCAATTTACAGTTGATTTTATAATTGGATTATAGTAATCAATGTAATTGAGGTTAATTAATTTAAATTATATTTGATTATATAGTTGGACTATAATAATCAATATAATACATAGTACCACAAATCATTGATTAAATAGTTGGACTATTAGAATCAAGATAAATGAAAGATTAGTGTTTAAAACATAATCCTGAGTGAAAATGTATTTAAACGACTATAATTTTCAAATTAGGAATAATATTTCAGGATGGTCCTGGAAATATAATCAGTTAGTTTATTTGATAAAATAATAAATTAGGCCTAAGTCTGGAGTTAAGCAATAAGTGGAACATGATATTTGGAATATTCATGTAATGATAACTTTAGTGCTTAATCCATTATACTTGTCATATAAACTCCTTAATTTCTTTATCAGAACTAAGAATTAGATTCTTAAATTATGATATTAAAATTGAAGGATCTTCATAAATCTATACTTAGATTTTAGAAGTAAATAAATTGCAATAATAAACTCTTGGAGAATTAATGACTATTCTCAAGGAGATAAAGTCAAAGTTTGCAATTTGGCAAGTAGCGCAAGGCGCACCTTACTTCGATATTCTAGAAACCCATGGCTTGGCCAAAGGCTTCTGAAATGTTGAAAAAGGGTAAAGGCAAAATCATTATAATCTTCTACGAGATAAAAGGACATATCCCAAGAAGGAATTGAAGACGAGCAAGGCTCTGACTTCAAATATGTTTGTCATAATTATGTTCACTACTAGTATTAAAATTAGATTTTAATACTTAGTGTGATACATAAATATGTATTGATTTTTAGAATCTGTTTTGAACAGGATACTGACTTCAATAGAGATTAATCTGCGAATCGGAAACGGGACGAAAGTCATTGTTTTGACCGTAGATACCTAAGTTTAGGAACTACCCCTTTGGGTATGTACGTAAATTAGGAAACTGTTATAATGTAACTAGTTTGACTAGGATCATTATCTTTATATCAGTCTTTAATTCCGTTGCGGATTGAACCTTTATATTTTAGAACACTAAAGTGTTTTATTATATAAAGATGATATTGAGATAAACACATTAGATGTGAACAACAGAATTTATATTTAGAATATAAATAAATCTCACACGTATAACATGACAACAAATAGCTCGGACTGATTTGATCAGTTGAAACTTGAATGTGGCATTGTTGTCTGGGACACAATGAGACGAGACTCGTATATCCGCACTTTTGAAGAGTGGGTACTCAGACTAATTTGATTCCATTCAAATAAAGTCTACGAATCTAGTTTATTGGGCAAAGTGCCTAATACACTGTTTACTTGGTAAAAGCGAAAATGCCACTGATCTGTTATCCCTAATTCATAGTGAAGCAAATGGCCCATGTCTAGCTAGGCTAGATGTGGATATGAATATTCATGACCTATACGGATGTGGCAGCGCATAATGGTTATGTGTTTCTTTTGAAGAACACAAATCAGAAACTTTTAAAGTTTCGACACGAAATATACAAACAGATCGGCTGAAGTGTTATACCTTCACGGTAAGACCGTAATGGAAGATACTTAAGCAATAAGTTTCTAATATACTTGAAAGAGTATAGTATTATTTCAAAGAGGACTCCTCCCGGAACACGTCAATTTGACGGCGTGTCCGAACTGAGTGACCGAATTTTGTTAGACATGATTAGGTTAATCAAGAGTCGCTCTGAGCTAACCATTTCCTTCAATTGATAAACATTAACATTGCAGAACTTATTTAGAATAAGGTTCCATTAAAATTTGTTTGACAGATTTCATATTAGATATGGAACGGGAAGAAACTGGGTTTCACATTCCTGTTATATTTGGGTATGCTTGGCATATGTTTGGATGATACCAAACTAAAATCCAAATTAGATAAGTGCCAATTGTAGGTAATCCTAGAGATACCATAAGTATTGCACTTATACATCTCACCAAAGAACAATTAGATTGTTGCTCACCATGCGGTTTTCCTAAGAGAAATACCGATATGCAGTGGTAAGTGAGGATAGTAAAACTCGATGAAAATCAGAGTAATACTGTCCAAGGCACCGAATCTTAATGGAACATATATAGTTCATCAAGGATGAAACTATACCATTAATCTTCGTATACACAAAAACCGCGTATGTTGGAGAGAGTCAGAAAACAACCTGGGGTATGGGTTTTCTGATCTCACCTCGTAAAGATGTCTATCTTTTGAGGTATACCAATTGACTACGTATGAGGAAGTGATACAAGGTATCGACTCCATATTATGACAAAGTGTCATGATATCCGAAATGGATTCCATGTATATCAACAAGTTTGGACACTAGTTGATGTACCGCAAGGCATTGTGCCTACTGGTACTTTATAAGTCTTCAAGGAAGACATACATGGAAGGCAACAGACCAACGTATAAAGCTAGGCTTTTAGCGAAAAGGTATCATTATCAACATTGTGTTGATTTCGATTCAACCTTTTAACGGTTGCCATGATGAATCCATTTGGATAATGCTTGCTAATGCTGCATGTTTCATAGATGAAATATGACAGCTTAACGGGAAAATCACTTTCCTGAAAAGGAAACCAGTTGGAGGATGTTTATAATATCCTGTCGGTTTTGTCGTACCAAAACTAGCAAACAAGGTTTGCAGGTTGTTCGATCCATGTTTGGATTGAAGCAAGCATAGGTTCTTGGAATTATCGTTTTGATGTAATCATAATGGTTTATGATTTAATTCAAAACAAAAAGATTCTTGTGTATATAAGAAGGTTAGTGGGAGGCACTGACAGTGGCTGTCCTATATAAAATAATGATAATATGTCATTTCTTGGAAATGATATTCTCATAAAATAACTATCGGTGAAAGCTTGGCTTTCGAGAAAACTCTCCGGAAAAATCGTACATTGAAAAATGTACGCTACCTGGTGTCTCATACGCTATGAGCATATGAAGTCACAAACATGCCAATCCAAGTGATAGTCACTGGATTGATGTTAAGAACATCCGTTAGTATCTTAGAGAACTAAGGATGCTGTCTTAGTCCATGGAGATGGAGAACTTGAAGTGACTGGGATCACTGTAGCAAGTTTCATAACCGATAAAATGACTGAAAGTAACAAACGGTACTATACAGTTTGAATAACGGTACAGTGAGCTGGAAATCTTCCAAGCAAGATACCGTTACCGAATAAACTACAAATGCGGGTTATTACTGCAGCTGAAGCAGCAATAAAAGCCTTCTGGGGTCGGTAAAATCTAATTAGATTAGATATAATTCTGTTAGCAGCTGAGCTAGGCGTCAGCACAAGCTAAAGAATTAATGGTCTCATTAACGATCCAGATACATACTTCGACTATTCATCTGATTCGTTCGAATCATACATCGTGGCGATGTGATGATCGAATAAATCGCATCAGATGATAATCACGTAAATCCGCTGACGAAAACCTTTCCTCAGCAATTTGAGCCAACCGTACATAGCTCGGGTGTCAAGCACTCGAGTGACTGGCTATAGGCCAAGTGGGGAGATTGTTGACAATTATGACCCATAGCGTCACTATTGTACAGATCATGGTATTGTTGTACAAATTAACTATGTGACAAAGGAGATTGCACTCTTATCATTTGTGATTAGATCACCCAGATGTATAAATGATAGGAGGTCCATATGATTTGTTCCTGGACTGAGAATGATATGAGACATTATCAGTCCACGAAGGATAAATCATTAAATATCCCTAGTCAGAGTATTATCGTGATTGGACATCGATAAATACGTAAAAGACTAGTATTACACTTGTGCGCGTTGTGAGGGCACAACATCATAGTTCTCATATATTTGGGTATAGGATACTCATGCAAGTGTAATAGGAGGTTGTGTTTTACCGATGGTATGGGAAACAGCTTCGCTCTGGATCAGACTCCCACGGAATTCCCTTGGTAGTATGACTATGTGTCTATGGAAGTCTGAAATCAGGGTAGGTGTATTTGGTCTTAACCTGAGACTTGCACCGCTAATACTTGCGACAATCAATATACTTTGGTTGAGGTCGTCCAGTGCTTTAACTGGTTCTGTGTACGCCAATGCTGGGTATATTGAAAATCGTAGTGTGTTGGGTGTGATGTTAAGACGGAAGTGTCACTCCAGTCATATGGAGATGATGGTCACTTAGGATACGGTACTGGTTCTCTTAAGTACTGCAGTCATCGGAATAATATGACTAGGTTATGTTATCCCGATTATAGAGACTAGTTACCAGACATCCGACATGTGCTTCATACGGGGCAGACACAATTCCAGCCCCAGGCCTAGCACATGATCATCCGATACTGGATCGAAATATGCAATACCACGTATACTACGCCTGATATAGATCGTTTATTCATGTAAGCATGTTTCTGGAGAATTGGGTAGGCATGGCGCTTTGCTAGAAGCCAACCTTGTCTTGTGAATCGGTGTAAACGTAGTACGAGGTACTTACGTGTTCGGATAGTCCGACGACCCGATTTACTGCCAACATATCCAGAGATCTCATGGGTCACTCCCTGAAGATTCACCGATGACGTATGACTCGCACTTTAATTAATCTGGGATTAATTTAATGAGAGAAAAAATTAATCTGGGATTAATTACAGAGATATTTTATCTGGGATAAAATATCAATTTAAGAGAGAGAACGATTAATTTGGAATTAATCGGTAAATTAATATATTTGATATATTAAACGAAATTGGATTTGACGCGGAATTAAAATTAGATTTTAATTCGGGCGAACGAATTAATTTAGAATTAATTCGTTAGCGACGTGGATAGTGATTTCGTTAGGCGTAATCATTTAATTACGACGCAACAGAAAATTTGTTAATTTGGAATTAGCGAACCCGAGCCCGGGATTATTTGCAAGCGCATTCGCATTTCGAATTCGAGTGCGGCACGCAAGTCAAATCAAGCGTCAAATCGCAAGTCACATCAAGCGTCAAATAACATGTCACTTTGAGTGATGTGACATTTGATTAGTTGATGTGAGTTGATGTGAGAAGAAAGAAAGCATTAAATGCTTTGCTTTTTGAAATTGAAAAAAGGTAAATGGTTTATTATTTTTTGGGAAAATATAAATAAGCCTTTTACATTTTTTCCTTTTCCCACGTTCTCTCTCCTCTTCACGGTTTTAGGTCATTTTGGAGCCAAAACTTTCTCTTCCTTTATCGGTCTTGGACCGATACTTCTCCTCTGTTTTTCTAGTTTGACTGAGTAATGAAGGAGAAGCAAATGATTTTGTTGCAAGATCTAAGTGCTAGAACCCACATTGGGTAATCCTAAGGTGATAGGGAAGTGATTTCATAAGCTTGGAATCACCTTTTGAAGCTTGGAGCTTGGAGTTTCCATGGAGGATCACCCATGGCCAAATAGAAGATGAAGAACCACCACCCACACCGTGCAGTCCACCACCGAGCAGCCCACTGCCGAGCGTGTGGAGAACAGTTCGGTTTTGTTCTTCAACCGCATTCAACCGATCAATGTGAGTTTTTCTGCACCTCATTTGGTTGTATTTACACTTGTTTCATGCTTAATCTATGATCTTGGGACCCTTAGAGGACTCCAACACTTTCCTCCCACTTACCACTGCATTTAGGAATTCATTCTCAAGGAAAACCGCATGTAGAGCAACAAATACTTTGTTCTCTTGTGGGTGATAGAAGTAATATCCTTTGGTTTCCCTAGGATATCCTACAAATAGGTATTTATCCGATTGTGTTCAAGTTTGGTACCTTCCAAACATTTGATGTATGCCCAACATCCCCAAATCTTCAGGAATGAGAAACCCGGTTTCTTTCCTGTCCATATCTCATACGGAGTCTGTTGAACAGACTTTGATGGAACCTTATTCAAAATAAGTATTGCACTATTCAATGCATATCCCCAGAAGGAAATAGGTAGCTCTGTGCGACTCATCATAGACCTTACCATCTCTAACAAATTCGGTTTCTCCGTTAGGACACACCATTTAGTTGCGGTGTTCCGGGAGGAGTCCACTGTGAAAGAATACCATATTCTTTCAAGTAATCAAGAAACTCATTGCTTAAGTATTCGCCACCACACGGTCCGACCGTAATGTCTTGATACTTTTACAGGTCTGTTTTTCTACTTCGTGTCGAAACTCTTTGAATTTCTCAAAGGTTTCCGACTTGTGTCCATAAGATACACATAATAACATAACGCGATTCATCTTCTGTAAAGGTTACGAAGTATTCATATCCACCTCTAGCCTGGCTAGACATGGTCCCACATATGTCACTATGAACGAGGGCTAAAGTTCGGTGGCACGTGTACCCGTTCCGCTAAAGGTTTTTTTGGCATTTTGCCTAATAAACAAGATTCTCAAACGTCATATGTATTTTGATCAAATCCGTCCAAGTACCCACTCTTCGAAAGTGTGGATATGCAAGTCTTGTTAATGTGTCCCAGACGACAATGCCACATATAAGTTTCATCTCTGTTACTTAGTTTAAGCCTTTTGTTTGTTACATATTATGTTTAAGATTGATTTATATTCAAAATATAAAGACCATTATTTACATCAGAGTGCAAATCTCCATATCATTTTTATACATAAAACACCCGGTGTTTCTAAATACAAAAGTATACCCACATTGGGCTAACATAGATATAGAAATAATATTCATAGTCAAACTAGGTACATAATAACAGTCTGTAAGTTTAAGTACATGCCCGATGGTAGTTCCAAAACATAAGTGCCAACGTCCAAAACGGTGACTCGTGTCCCATTTCCAACGCGTAGATCAATCTCCATTGAGGCCAGTCTCCTGCTAATCTGCAGATCCTGCACATCAGTACATAAATGAGTACCACAACCAGAATTAAAATCCAATTTTTAAAAATAGTAGTAGACATGTTTATTTCTATAACAAACATACCTGAAGCCGGTGCCTTGCCCGCTTTGATTTCCTTCATGTGTGCCTTGTACTCGCTGTTGGTCTCTAAGACAATCCAAGATCAATATAAGCAATGAAATAA
This sequence comes from Zanthoxylum bungeanum, assembly GCA_019454045.1. Classification (NCBI taxonomy): domain Eukaryota; kingdom Viridiplantae; phylum Streptophyta; class Magnoliopsida; order Sapindales; family Rutaceae; genus Zanthoxylum; species Zanthoxylum bungeanum. Next base: position 8,947 of record SKCR01049932.1, read on the forward strand.
TGTGAATACAAAAGTAAAGTATGGCAGAATCATACTTACAAAGATCAGATTTAGGATGCGTCAAATACAAAATTTGTTCCTCCAAGTTTCGGCCAAGCTCCACTTTTAGGATGAAATCCAAGCTCCAAGCTTTGTTTTTTGATTCCAAGCTTTTGGGATGGTTTCCCTATCACCTTGGATGATTCCTTTAGTGTGCTAGCACTTAGAAAATTTGCAACAAACTTTCTATCTTCTTCCTTGCAACTCTCGGCAATGAGAGAAATGGAGAGGGAGAGAAAAATGGCTTCCAAAACCGTGAGGGAGAGAGAGAGAATGAAATGAATGAATTTTTTAATTGATTTCAAAAATCAAATGATATACCAAATCTGAAATTTTGGTAAAAGTCATTCCCATCATTACACACAAATGTGTCATACAAGTTACCATCATTCCTTCACCAAAACCCATCACCAAAAAGTAATTAAAGTGACAAGTGATGTGACATGTGGGCCCCACTTGATTCAAAATCTGAGTGGGCCCGCGACACATCCCGGGCTCGGGTTCGCTAATTCTGAATTAACGAATTTTCCGTTGCGACGTAATTAAATCAAATTTAATTAAATAATAATGCCAAGCAACATTACTATTCACGTCGCTCGCGAATTAATTCTAAATTAATTCGTTTGCCCGAATTAAAATCCAATTTTAATTCCGCGTCCAAATCTAATTTCTTTTAATATATCGAATATATTATTTTATCGATTAATTCCAATTAATCTTTCTCTCTCTTCAAATAGTATATTATCCCAGATAAAATCTCTCCGTAATTAATCCTAGATTAATTATGTTCGAATCATACGTCATCGGTGAATCATCAGGAAGCGACCCAAGAGATCTCTGGATATGTTGGCAGAAAATTCGGTCATCGGACTATCCGAACACGTACGTACCTCGTACTACGTTTTTACCGATTTACGAGACATGGTTGGCTTCTAGCAAAGCACCGTACCTACCCAATTCTCCAGAAATATTCTTAAAGGAATATTGATCTTTTTCAGGCATAGTATACGTAGTATTGGGTATTGCGATCTAGTATCGGATGTCATATGCAAGGCCTGGCGCTGGAATAGTGTCTGCCCCGTACGAAGCATATATCAGATTACAAACAACTAGTCTCTTTAATCAGATAATCATGACCATGTCATATTATCCCATTGGTTGCAACCATTTAGAGTACCAGTTCTGTATCCCTGCGTGATCATCATCTCCATATGACTGAAGTGATACTTACATCTTAACATCACACCCAATACACTACAATTCTCAATAAACCAAGAAGAGGCGTACACAGAACCTGTTAAAGTCCTGGATGACCAAAACCATAGCGTATTGATTGTCGCAAGTACTAGCGATGCAAGTCTCAGGTTAAGACCAAATACACCTACCCTGATGCGGATTCCCATAGACACATAGTCAAACTACCAATGGGATTCCACGGGGTCTATCCAGAGCGAAGCTGTTTCCGTACCATCGGTAAACACAACCTCCTATCACACTTGCATAAGTATCCAATACTTAAATATATGAGAACTATGCCGTTATGCTTCCATAACACGCACAAGTGCAATACTAGTCTATTCCGCATTATCGATGTCCAGTCTCGATAATACTACTACTAGGGATATTTAATGATTAAACATTTATTGATTGATACTGTCTTATATCTTATAATCCGGAACTAATCATAAGGACTTTTATAATTTATATATTTAAGTAATCAAATTACAAAATGATAAAATGCAATTCCATTGCTACATAGTTAATTTGTATAAAAACGACAATGTCTTTTATAAATAGTGACACTATGGGTCATAATTGTCTAACAATCTCCCACTTGGCCTATAGCCAATCACTCAAGCACCTAATACCTGTACTATGTACATGTCGCTCAAACATTTACTGAGGAATAGCTTTCGTCAGCGGATCTGCAATGTTGTCATCTGATGTGACCTTCTCGATCTTCACATCACCACGATGTATGATCTTACGAATCAGATGGAAACTTTGAAGAACATGCTTGGATCGTTGACGAGATCTTGGTTCCTTAGCCTGCGCTATAGCCCCGTTATTGTCACAATACAATGGAACGGGCTCAGCTGCTAACAGAACTATTCCTAATCCAATTAGGAATTTACGGATCCAAACTGACTCTTTTGTTGCTTCAGCTGCAGCAATATACTCTGCTTCTGTTGTTGAATCGGAAACAGTCTCTTGCTTGGAAGATTTCCAGCTTAGTGCTCCGTTATTCAAACAAAATATGTACCCGGATTGCGACTTGCAGTCGCCTTTATCGGTTTGGAAACTTACATCGGTATACCCAGTTACCTCAAGTCCTCCATCTCCATAGATTAAGAAATCATCCTTAGTTCGTCTAAGATACTTAAGGATATTCTTAACCGCCATCCAGTGACCATCACTTGGATTGGCCTGATAGTGACTACACATGCTCAAAGCATACGAGACATCAGGTCGCTTATATATCATGGCATACATGATTGATTCGACTACCGAGGCGAATGGTATTCGACTCATTTTGTTTCTCTCATCTTAAGTTTTAGGACACAAGTCCTTAGATAGAGTGACGCCATGTGACACTGGCAACAGTCCCCTCTTGGACTGATCTATGTTGAATCTCTTCAATACTTTGTCAATGTACGTGCTCTGGGAGAGTCCAAGCAGCTTTCTAGATCTATCCCGGTAGATCTTTATTCCTAGAATAAAGGCTGCTTCTCCCAGATCCTTCATGGAGAATTTTAATGAAAGCCAAGCTTTCACCGACGTTAACATGGGAATGTCAATGCCAATAAGCCGTACATCATCAACGTAAAGGATAAATAAATGTCAGTGCCCTCCCACTAACCTTCTTATATTCACAAGGATCATCCTCGTTTTGAACGAAATCATATTCTTTTATGATCTCATCAAAAAGTTGGTTCCAAGAACGCGATGTTTGCTTCAATCCATAAATGGGTCGATTTAACTTACAAACCTTGTTTGCAAGTATTGGTACGACAAAACCGTCAGGCTGTTGCATATAAACATACTCCAAAAGGTTTCCGTTAAGGAAAGCGGTTTTGACGTCCATCTGCCATATCTCGTAATCGAAATATGCACCTATAGCAAGCATTATCCTAATGGATTTAATCATGGCAACTGGTGAAAAAGTTTCGTCGTAATCGCCACCATGTCATTGACGATACCCTTTTGCTACAAGCCTAGCTTTGTACGTTTGTATGTTGCCATCCATGTCGGTCTTCCTCTTGAAGACCCATTTTCAACCAATAGACTTTACGCCTTCTGGTGCATCAACCAGTGTCCAAACTTGGTTGATGTACATGGAATCCATTTCAGAATTCATGGCATCTTGCCATAAACCGGAGTCGATACCTTGTATCGTTTCCTCATACGTAGCCGGCTCATCTTCATCAAGAAGACTAATATCCACATGAGGTGAGATCAGAAACCCATACCTGTCAGGTTGTTTTCTGACTCTCTCCGACCTACGCTATCCTTGTGTATTCGAAGATTGTGATACAGTTTCATCCCTGATGAACTGTTCATGTTCCGTTAAGGATTCTGTGCCAGGAATAGTATCACTCTGCTTTTCATCAAGTTCTACTTTCCTCCCACTGATCACTGCATTTAGGAATTCCTTCTCAAGGAAAACCGCATGTAGAGCAACAAATACTTTGTTCTCTTGTGGGTGATAGAAGTAATATCCTTTGGTTTCCCTAGCATATCCTACAAATAGGCATTTATCCAATTTAGGTTCAAGTTTGGTACCTTCCAAACGTTTGACGTATGCCCAACAACCCCAAATCTTCAGGAATGAGAAACCTGGTTTCTTTCCTATCCATATTTCATACGGAGTCTGTTGAACAGACTTTGACGGAACCTTATTCAAAATAAGTATTGCACTGTTCAATGCATATCCCCAGAAGGAAATAGGTAGCTCTGTGCGACTCATCATAGACCTTACCATATCTAACAAAGTTTGGTTTCTCCGTTCGGACACACCGTTTAATTGCGGTGTTCCGGGAGGAGTCCATTGTGAAATAATACCATATTCTTTCAAGTAATCAAGAAACTCATTGCTTAAGTATTCGACACCACGGTTCGACCGTAATGTCTTAATACTTTTTCCGTTCTATTTTTCTACTTCGTGTCGAAACTCTTTGAATTTCTCAAAAGTTTCTGACTTGTGTCTCATAAGATACACATAACCATAATGCGATGCATCATCCGTAAAGGTTACGAAGTATTCATATCCACCTCTAGCCTGGTTAGACATGGGCCCATAAACATCACTATGAACAAGGGATAACAGTTCGGTGACACGTGCACCTTTACCGCTAAAAGGTGATTTAGACATCTTGCCTAATAAACAAGATTCGCAGACGTCATATGAATTTGGATCAAATCCGTCCAAGTACCCACTCTTCGAAAGTGTGGATATACGTGCCTTGTTTATGTGTCCCAGACGACAATGCCACATGTAAGTTTCATCTTTGTTTCTTACTTTAAGCCTTTTGTTTGTTACATTATATGTTTGAGATTGATTCATATTCAAAATATAAAGACCATTATTTACATCAACAGTGCAAATTTCCATATCATTTTATACATAAAACACCCAGTGTTTCTAAATACAAAATATACCCACATTGGGCTAACATAGATACAGAAATAATATTCCTAGTCAAACTAAGTACATAATAACAGTCTGTAAGTTTAAGTACATGCCCCGAGGGCAGTTCCAAAACAAAAGTGCCAACGGCCAAAACGGCGACCCGTGTCCCATTTCCAATGCGGAGGTCAATCTCTCCTGAGGCCAGTCTCATGCTAATCTGCAGATCTTGCACATCAGTACATATATGAGTACCACAACCATAATCAAAAATCCAATTTTTAAAACTAGCAGTAGACATGTTTATTTCTATAACAAACATACTTGAAGCCGGTGCCTTGCCCGCTTTGATTTCCTTCATGTGTGCCTTGTACTCGCGGCAATCACGCGTCCAGTGACCCTGCTTCCCACACTGCAGACATACATTTTGGGATTTGTCCTTAGGTTTCCCAGAAGCCTTTGACGATTTGGCTTTGCCCTTCTTCTTATGCTTCTTCTTCTTGACACCTCCAGTCATCTTGGGCCAAGCCCTCGGAGTCTGAGATGTTGAAGCAAAGTACTCCTCGCGCTTCTTGCCCTTAAGGAGCTATTTTTCTGCTTCACGGATAGTGGACATCAACTGTCCAAGAGATTGGTCTTGGTTCAACATGTTGTAGTTCATGATGAACCCACTCCAAGTGTCGGGGAGAGACTGTAGGATCAAATCTACTGAAGTCTCAGCCTCGAAGACGATGCCTATCTGTCCGAGCTGCTCAACGTCAGCAATCATCTGTGACACATGGTGCTCAACAGACGTACCCTCTGACATGCGAGTGCGGAAGAGCTTCTTCGGTAACTCATATCTTTGCGATATAAGATTAGATCAGTGAAGATCATGCAATTTCGCCATCATCTCATAGGGATCCAATCCCTTGTTTTGACGACAGAATTGCGGAGTCATAGAAACAAGCATTACCGAGTGAGCGGTCGCGTTGTCATCGCTATAAGTCTTCCAAAGATCTAGCTCAAGTAGCTGATCAGGTCAGGGCTTAGGCCCAAGAGGTCTCTCTATAGTGTAGAGCAACTTCTCGAATCCCAGAACAATTATGAGATTCATATCCCAGTCATGAAAGTTTGTGTCATTAAAGACATTATCGCCCATGACAATATCCCTAATGCTTAACTTTACTGTCATCTTAACCGCAATAGTCCAACTTTTGGATTAACGATGTATGGGTACAGTCTAACTGTTACAAGAAAATAAATTATATATTAGTCCAACTAATAAAAATAATTGACGAAATAATTTGAAAGCGCGTAAAGCTAAGTATTTGAACGAAATTGTAAATTCAATACTAGCCTCCCACTATTTTTCGGCAAGCCTCTAACCCTCTGTTGAGTACTCGGGAAACCTAGTTTCCTAGTGGGCTAGGATCCCATTAAATAACACACAACCTTGACTTTGGCAAACAAGCTGTATGATACTTAACTAGCTAGATCTCTAAGATCAATTGGATCTCATCCAATTCCTAGATCCGGTAGGTGGACCTCCAAGTCCGAAACATATATACAATATATATGCCAATATATCCAATATATTTTCCTAACCTTTTTCCTCTGAATCAACTAAGCCTTGGCTTTGGAACAACAAGCTTAATGATTCCAGTTAAGCGGAAACCATTGACTTTGGAAAGCTTCGTAATCGATGTCAATGGACAAGAAGTGATCTTGACTTTGGCCAACAAATCACAACTTGGACAAGACATACGATATAGAACAAAGCCTTCATGATTCAAACACATCCGCGATGGACAAAGGTCTTGACTTTGGCCAACAAACCAGTGCTAATCTTGGATCTTGAGTAAGAATCACTCAATGGAAGGAAAACGCTTAATATTTATTGAGGGTTTTTCGTGTAAATTGCCAACCAATTTATTATCTTTGTTAGGTCTCATCATACACCTTAAGCATGCATTCTAAAAGCATAATAAGGCGCAAAAATAAATTAATAATGATATGCGGATGGATATCTCACAGATTGTTCCTAGAACAAATCACTCATTTTCCTCTCCCCGACTAGCACTATTCTAACTTCTACCCAATTACATAATACAATTAAAGAAACCTCATTAACATTGAGGGGAATTAGGTGAGAAGATATTTACAAAGAATCGAGAGATAAGGCTGGACTCGCAGGTCCAATTTAATAAATTCTAAATTTACAACAATTTCCAAAATTGCCCTTATACTCGTTTGAGAATAAGTACTCGAAGTACGAATTCTTGAATTATATCGAACTACAATTTAAATCTAATTTAATTCGTATTTAATACTAATTCTATATTTAATTCCAAATTAAATAACTACACTTTTTAATGCCCCTTTACGATTTAGATTCCAAATCTAATCTAAATGGGTCTCAAAGCCCAATTAACATCCAATGTCATTTAATTAAAGTCCAATGGGCTTTCAATTAATTTCTTAAGGCATGTACTTTGGTCAATATGGGTCAAACCCAAATACCAAAGCCCAATTAAGGAATCACCCTATTTGCCAAGAAACCAATTTAGGCCCATTAGGCCCAATTAAACATAAAAGGCCCATTTGTTCTATTTGGACTTAATGGAATGATTTAGGCCCAATTTGGATCGAATCCAATTGACCTAAACAAACTTGGCCCAACCAAGCCCATTAGGCCCAAATACAACATTTAAAGCCCAATTCTAAATTAAGCCCAATTTATCAAATTCTAAAATTCCAAATTTCATAATTTAATTAATTAAAGTGTATTGCATTAATTAATTATCTAAATTAACATTTCCAAAAATCAATTTAATTAATTAATCATGCTTTAATTTGTTCAACACATGTCCAACATTATTGAAACAAAAAATCATCTCATTTCATGCTTCTCAAGGTCACGGCATTTTGGGATTTTTTAAACTGATTTCGATTTCAATCCAATTAAATCATTAATCAATTTATCCCAAGTCTTTAAACTCATCCAATGATCAAAAGAACAAAAAATACAATGACTTTAGGGCTATAATGCATTCGACCAAGCCTAACATTTTGGGCAAAATTAATCCAATTAATTTTTCTAAAATTGATCATGCATAACTCTAAGTTATCAACATACAAGCATACTCAAATAAACAATTTGATTAAAACATGCTCAAATCAAATTTACCCAAATTTTAGTATATAAACCCTAAGTATATTTCATGCTCATTAGGCTCTGATTCCATTGTTGGTCTCTAAGACAATCCAAGATCAATATAAGCAATGAAATAATGTGAATTCGAAAGTAAAGTATGGCAGAATCATACTAACAAAGATCGAATTTAGGATGCGTCAAATACAAAATTTGTTCCTCAAAGTTTCGGCCAAGCTCCACTTTGGGGATTAAATCCAAGCTCCAAGCTTTGTTTTTTGATTCCAAGCTTTGGGGATGGTTTCCCTATCACCTTGGATGATTCCTTTAGTGTGCTAGCACTTAGAAAATTTGCAACAAACTTTCTATCTTCTTCCTTGTAACTCTCGGCAATGAGAGAAATGGAGAGGGAGAGAAAAAATGGCTTCCAAAACCGTGAGGGAGAGAGAGAGAGAATGAAATGAATGACTTTTTTTTAATTGATTTCAAAAATCAAATGATATACCAAATCTAAAATTTTGGTAAAAGTCATTCCCATCATTACACACAAATGTGTCATAAAAGTACTATCATTCATTCACCAAAACCCATCACCAAAAAGTAATTAAAGTGACAAGTGATGTGACATGTGGGCCCCACTTGATTCAAAATCTGAGTGGGCCCGCGACACATCCCGGGCTCGGGTTCGCTAATTCCGAATTAACAATTTTCCATTGCGACGTAATTAAATCAAATTTAATTAAATAATTATGCCAAGTAAAATTACTATTCACGTCGCTCACAATTAATTCTAAATTAATTCGTTTGCCCAAATTAAAATCCAATTTTAATTCCGCGTTGAAATCTAATTTCGTTTAATATATCGAATATATTATTTTATCGATTAATTCCAAATTAATAGTTCTCTCTCTTCAAATAGTATTTTATCCCAGATAAAATCTCTCCGCAATTAATCCCAGATTAATTATGTTCGAATCATACGTCATCAGTGAATCTTCGGGAAGCAACCCAAGAGATCCCTGGATATGTTGGCAGTAAATTCGGTCGTCGGACTATCCGAACACGTACATACCTCGTACTATGTTTTTACCGATTTACGAGACATGGTTGGCTTCTAGCAAAGCACCGTGCCTACCCAATTCTCCAGAATTATTCTTAAAGGAATATATAATCTTATTCAGGCGTAGTATACGTAGTATTATGTATTGCGTATTGCGATCCAGTATCGGATGTCCATGCAAGGCCTGGGGCTGGAATAGTGTCTACCCCGTACGAAGCATATATCGGATTACAAGCAACTAGTCTCTTAATCGGATAATCATGACCATGTCATATTATCCCGATGGTTGCAACCATTTAGAGTACCAGTTTTGTATCCCTACGTGATCATCATCTCCATATGACTGAAGTGATACTTTCATCTTGACATCACACCCAATACACTACGATTCTCAATAAACCCAGAAGAGGTGTACACAGAACCTGTTAAAGTCCTGGACGACCAAAACTAAAGAGTATTGATTATCGCAAGTACTAGCGATGCAAGTCTCAGGTTAAGACCAAATACACCTACCCTGATGCGGATTCCCATAGACACATAGTCATACTACCAATGGGATTCTGCGGGGTCTATCCAGAGCGAAGCTGTTTCCGTACCATCGGTAAACACAACCTCCTATCACACTTGCATAAGTATCCAATACTTAAATATATGAGAACTATGTCGTTATGCTTCCATAACACGCACAAATGTAATACTAGTCTATTCCGCATTATCGATGTCCAGTCTCGATAATACTACGACTAGAGATATTTAATGATTAAACCTTTATGGATTGATACTGTCTCATATCTTATAATCCGAAACTAATCATAAGGACTTTTATCATTTATATATTTAAGTAATCAAATTACAAAATGATAAAATGCAATTTCCATTGCTACATAGTTAATTTGTACAAAAACCACAATGTATTTTACAAATAGTGACGCTATAGGTCATAATTGTCTAACACTTGCGGCAGTCACGCCTCCAGTGACCCCGCTTCCCGCACTGCAGACATACATCTTGGGATTTGTCCTTACCCTTCCCAGAAGGTTTTGACGATTTGGCCTTGCCATTCTTCTTCTTCTTCTTCTTCTTCTTCTTTACACCTCCAGTTGCCTTCGGCCAAGCCTTGGGAGACTGAGATGTTGAAGCAAAGTGTGCCTCGCGCTTTTTGCTCTTCAGGAGCTCTTTTTCTGCTTTGCACAATGTTGACATTAACTCTCCAAGAGTTTGGTCTTGGTTCATTATATTGTAGTTCATGATGAACCCACTCTAGCTGTCGGGGAGAGACTGTAAGATCCAATCTATAGAAGTCTCAGCCTCAAAGACTATGCCCAGCTGTTCAATGTCAGCAATCATCTGTGACACATGGTGCTCGACAGATGTACCCTCTCACATGCGAGCGCGAAAGAGCTTCTTCTGCAACTCATATCTCTGCGATCTAAGATTAGATCGATGAAGATCATGCAACTTCGCCATCATCTCATATGGATCCAATCCCTTGTTCTGACGATGAAATTATTGATTTATAGCAGCAAGCATTATAGATTGAGTAGTGAAGTTGTCATCGCTATGAGTCTTCCAAAGCTCTAGCTCAACTATCAGATCAGATCTAGGCTTAGGCCCAAGAGGTCTCTCTATAGTGTAGAGCAACTTCTCGGATCCTAGGACAATCATGAGATTCATATCCCAGTCTTGAAATTTTGCGCCATTAAAGACATTGTCGCCCATGATAACATCTCCAATGCTCAACTTTCCTGTCATCTTAATTGCAGTAGTCAAACTATTCAATTAACGATGTTTGGGTACAGTCTAACTGTTACAAGAAAAATAATAAAATATTAGTCCAACTAATAAATATTTATAATTGACGAAATAATTTGAAAGCGCGTATTTGGCAAGTATTTGAACGAAATTGCAAATTCAATACTAGCCTCCCACTATTTTTCGGCGAGCCTCTAACCCTCTGTTGAGTGCTCGGGAACCTAGTTTCCTATTAGGCTAGGATCCCGTTAAATAACACATCCGCGATGGACAAAGGTCTTGACTTTGGCCAACAAACCAATGCCAATCCTGGATCTTGAGAATGAATCACTAAATGGAAGGAAAACACTTAATATTTGTTGAGAGTTTTTCGCGTAATTGGCAACCAATTAATTATCTTTGATTAGGTCTCATCATACAACTTAAGCATGCATTCTAAAAGAATAATAAGGCGCGGTAAATAAATTAATAATGATATGCGGATGGATATCTCACAAATTGTTCATAGAACAAATCACTCCCCTTTCTCTCCCCGACTAACACTATTCTAACTTCTACCAAATTACATAATACAATTAAAGAAACCACATTAACATTGATGGGAATTAGTGTTAGACAATTATGACCCATAACGTCACTATTTGTAAAAGACATTGTGGTTTTTGTACAAATTACTATGTGACAATGAAATTGCATTTTATCATTTTGTAATTTGATTACTTAAATATATAAATGATAAAAGTCCTTATGATTAGTTCCAGATTACAAGATATGAGACAGTATCAATCCATAAAGGTTTAATCATTAAATATCCCTAGTCGTAGTATTATCAAGACTGGACATCGATAATGCGGAATAGACTAGTATTGCACTTGTGCGTGTTATGGAAACATAACAGCATAGTTTTCATATATTTAAGTATTGGATACTTATACAAGTGTGATAGGAGGTTGTGTTTACCGATGGTACGAAAACAGCTTCGCTCTGGATAGACCCCGCAGAATCCCATTGGTAGTATGACTATGTGTCTATGGGAATCCGCATCAGAGTAGGTGTATTTGGTCTTAACCTGAGACTTGCATCGCTAGTACTTACGACAATCAATACGCTTTGGTTTTGGTCGTCCAGGACTTTAACAGGTTCTGTGTACACCTCTTCTGGGTTTATTGAGAATCGTAGTGTATTGGGTGTGATGTCAAGATGGAAGGATCACTTCAGTCATATGGAGATAATGATCACGCAGGGATACAGAACTGATACTCTAAATGGTTGCAACCATCGGTATAATATGACATGGTCATGATTATCCGATTAAAGAGACTAGTTTCTTTTGATCCGATATATGCTTCGTACGTGGCAGACACTATTCCAGCCTCAGGCCTTGCATGTGACATCAGATACTAGATCGCAATATGCAATACTACGTATACTACGCCTGACATAGATTATATATTCCTTCAAGAATATTTCTGGAGAATTGGGTAGGCACGGTGCTTTGCTAGAAGCCAACCATGTCTCGTAAATCAATAAAAACATAGTACGAGGTACGTACGTGTTCGGATAGTCCGACGACCGGATTTACTGCCAACATATCCAGGGATCTCATGGGTCACTTCCAGAAGATTCACCGATGACGTATGATTCGAACATAATTAATCTAGGATTAATTATGGAGAGATTTATCTAGGATAAAATACTATTTTAAGAGAGAGAACGATTAATTTGGAATTAATCGATAAAATAATATATTCGATATATTAATCGAAATTAGATTTCGACGCGGAATTAAAATTGGATTTTAATTCGGGCTACCGAATTGATTTAGAATTAATTCGCGAGCGATGTGAATAGTAATTTTGCTTGGTATAATTATTTAATTAAATTTGATTTAATTACGTCGCAACGAAAAGTTCGTTAATTTGGAATTAATGAACCCGAGCACAGAATGTGTTTGCGGGCCCACTCACATTTTGAATTAAAGTGCGGCTCACAAGTTACATCGTAAGTACATCGCCTGTCACTTTAGTGATGGAAGTCATGTCACCTTTTTGTGATTACAACCAGTCACTATTCATGATGAGAGTTGTTGAAGGCTTTGAATGCCATTTTCCCTCCATTTTGCCTTTTGCTTTTTGGAAAAGAATATACCAAAAGTGTGAAGGATTTTGGTATAATGTTTTTTTAGAAAACAAAATCAAAAAAAATTAAAACCTCTCTCTTTCTCTCATTAGCTCAAAACCGTGAGCTTCACTACAAGGAAAGAAGAATTGTTTTTCTTTCTAATCTTGCTAGCACATTCAAGGAATCATATCAAGGTGTTAGGGAAACTAATCCCTTGAGCTTGGAATCTCATCACACAAAGCTTGAAGCTTGGAGATCACATTCAAAGGACACCTTGGCCGAAACTTCAAGAAGAAATTTTTTGTATTTGACGCATCCTAAATCCGATCTTTGTAAGTATGATTCTGCCATACTTTAATTTTGTATTCACATGATTTCATTGCTTTATATGATCTTGGGAATGTCATAGAGACCAACAATGATATCCTGAGCCTTAATGAGCATGCAATATACTTAGGGTTTATATACTAAAATTTGGGTAAATTTGATTTGAGCATGATTTGACCAAATTGTTGTTTAAGTATTCTTGTATGTTGATAACTTGGAGTTATGCATGATCAATTTGACGAAAATTGAATTGGATTAATTTTCCCCAATTACTTTGGCTTGGCCGAATAGATGATATGCCCTAATGTCATGGTCTTTTTTTTTTTAAGACCATTGGATGTGTTTAAAGACTTGGGAAATAATGATTAAAGATTCAATTGGATTGAAATCAGAATCAGACAAAAATCCCTACAAATGCTGTGAGCATCAAAGCATAAAATGAGATGATTTTTTTGTTTCAATAATGTTGGACATGTGTTGAACAAATTAAATCATGATTAATTAATTAAATTTATTTTTTGGAAATGTTAATTTAGATAATTAATTAATGCAATACACTTTAATTAATTAAATTATGAAATTTGGAATTTTAGAATTTGATTAATTGGGCTTAATTTAGAATTGGGCTTATAATGTTGTATTTGTGCCTAATGGACTTGGTTGGGCCAAGTTTGTTTAGGACAATTGGATTGGATCCAAATTGGGCCTAAACCATTCCATTAAGTCCAAATATAACAAATAGACCTTTTATGTTTAATTGGGCCTAATGGGCCGAAATGGGTTTCTTGGCAAATATGGTGATTCCTTAATTGGGCTTTGGTATTTGGGTTTGACCCATATTGATCAAAGTCCATGCCTTAAGAAATTAATTGAAAGCCCATTGGATTTTAATTAAATGACATTGGATGTTAATTGGGCTTTGAGACCCATTTATATTAGATTTGGAATCTAAGTCTTAAAGGCGCATTTAAAAGTGTAGTTATTTAATTTGGAATTAAATATAGAATTAATATTGAATACGAATTAAATTAGATTTAAATTGTAGTTCGATATAATTGAAGAATTCATACTTTGAGTACTTATTCTTAAACGAGTTGGACTCACGCAAATCAAATCGTTGTTTGAACATTGGATGATCACTTTATTCAAAGATTAATTAATTGCATTAGATTGATTGAATAACATGCTTTGTGTGAATACATGGATGTGTTGAATGAATAATGTATATCAGATGGATATTAGAAGGGAAAGGGTAATTTTGAAAATGTTGTAAATTTAGAATTTATTAAATTGGACCTGCGTGTCCAGCATTATCTCTCTTATTATTTGTAATTCTCTTCTCACATAATTCCCCTCAATCTTAATGAGGTTTCTCTAATTATATTTTGTAATTGGGTAGAAGTTAGAATAGTGCTAGCGGGGGAGGAGGAAGAGAGTGATTTGTTCTAGGAACAATTTGTGAGATATCCATCCGCATATCATTATTAATTTATTTCACGCCTTATTATGCTTTTAGAATGCATGCTTAAGGTTTATGATGATGAAACCTAACAAAGATAATAAATTGGTTGCCAATTTACGCGAAAAACCCTCAATATATATTAAGCGTTTTCCTTCCATTGATTGATTCTTACTTAAGATCCAAGATTGGCACTGGTTTGTTGGCCAAAGTCAAGACCTTTGTCCATCACAGATGTGTTTGAATCATGAAGGCTTTGTTTTATATCGTATATCTTGTCCAAGTTGTGATTTGTTAGCCAAAGTCAAGATCACTTCTTGTCTATCGACATCGATTACGAAGCTTTCCAAAGTCATTAAGCTTGTTGTGCCAAAGCCAAGGCTTAGTTGATTCAGAGGAAAAAGGTTAGGAAAATATATTGGATATATTGGCATATATATTGTATATATGTTCGGACTTGGAGGTCCACCTACCGAATCTAGGAATTAGATTAGATCCAATTGATCTTAGAGATCTAGCTAGTTAAATGTCATACAGCTTGTTGGCCAAAGTCAAGGTTGTGTGTTATTTAACGGGATCCTAGCCCACTAGGAAACTAGGTTTCCCGAGTACTCAACAGAGGGTTAGAGGCTCACCGAAAAATATTGGAGGCTAGTATTTAATTTGCAATTTCGTTCAAATTTTAGCTTTACGCGCTTTCAAATTATTTCGTCAATATTTTTATTAGTTGGACTAATATATTATTATTTTTCTTGAAACAGTTAGATTGTACCCATACATCGTTAATCGAATAGTTGGACTATTACCGTTAAGATGACATGAAAGTTAAGCATTAGGGATATTGTCATGGGCGATAATGTCTTTAATGGCACAAACTTTCAAGACTGGGATATAAATCTCAGAATTGTTCTGGGATCCGAGAAGTTACTCTACAGTATAGAGAGACCTCTTTGGCCTAAACCCCGACCTGATCAGTTGCTTGAGCTAGAGCTTTGGAAGACTCATAGCGATGACAACACGACCGCTCAATCGGTAATGCTTCCTGCTATGAATCCACAATTCCATCGTCAAAATAAGGGGGATTGGATCCCTATGAGATGATGGCGAAGTTGCATGATCTTCACCGATCTAATCTTAGATCGCAAAGATATGAGTTGCAGAAGAAGCTCTTCCGCACTCGCATGTCAGAGGGTACGTTGTTGAGCACCATGTGTCACAGATGATTGCTAACATTGAGCAGCTCAGACAAATGGGCATCGTCTTCGAGGCTGAGACTTCAGTAGATTTATCCTACAGTCTCTCCCCGACACTTGGAGTGGGTTCATCATGAACTAAAATATGTTGAACCAAGCCAAACTCTTGGAGAGTTGATGTCCACTCTGCGTGAAGCAGAAAAAGAGCTCCTTAAGGGCAAGAAGCGCGAGGCGCACTTTGCTTCAACATCTCAGACTTTGAGGGCTTGGCCCAAGGCGACTGGGGGTGTCAATAAGAAGAAGCATAAGAAGAAAGGCAAGGCTAAATCGTCAAAACCTTCTGGGAAGGGCAAAGACAAATCCCAAGATGTATGTCTGCAGTGCGGGAAGCGGGGTCACTGGAAGCGTGACTGCCGCGAGTACAAGGCACACATGAAGGAAATCAAAGCGGGCAAGGCACCGGCTTCAGGTATGTTTGTTATAGAAATAAACATGTCTACTACTGGTTTTAAAAATAGGATTTTTGATTCTGGTTGTGGTACTCATATATGTACTGATGTGCAGGATCTGCAGATTAGCAGAAGACTGGCCTCAGGAAAGATTGACCTCCAAGTCGGAAATGGGACACAAGTCGCTGTTTTGGCCGTTGGCACTTTTGTTTTGGAACTACCATCGGGGCATGTATTTAAACTTTCAGACTGTTATTATGTACCTAGTTTGACTAGAAATATTTTCTGTATCTATGTTAGCCCAATGTGGGTACACTTTTGTATTTAGAAAAACACGGTGTTTTATGTATAAAAATGATATGGAAATTTGCACTGCTGATGTAAATAATGGTCTATATATTTTGAATATGAATCAATCTCAAACATATTCTGTAACAAATAAAAGGCTTAAACTAAGTAACAAAGATGAAACTTATATGTGGCATTGTCGTATGAGACACATAAACAAGACACGTATGATGCATCACGTTATGGTTATGTGTATCTTATGAGACACAAGTCGGAAACTTTTGAGAAATTCAAAGAGTTTCGACACGAAGTAGAAAAACAGAACGGAAAAAGTATTAAGACATTACGGTCGGACTGTGGTGGCGAATACTTGAGCAATGAGTTTCTTGACTTGAAAGAATATGGTATTCTTTCACAGTGGACTCCTCCAGGAACACCGCAATTAAATGGTGTGTCTGAACGGAGAAACTGAACTTTGTTAGACATAGTAAGGTCTATGATGAGTCGCACAGAGCTACCTATTTACTTCTGGGGATATGCATTGAACAGTGCAAACTTATTTTGAATAAGGTTCCGTCAAAGTATGTTCAACAGACTCCGTATGAAATATGGACAGAAAGAAACTGGGTTTCTCATTCCTGAAGATTTGGGATTGCTGGACATACGTCAAACGTTTGGATGGTACCAAACTTGAACCCAAATCAGATAAATGCCTATTTGTAGGATATCCTAGGGAAACCAAAGGATATTACTTTTTCCCCCACAAGAGAACAAAATATTTGTTGCTCTACATGCGGTTTTCCTTGAGAAGGAATTCCTAAATGCAGTGATCAGTGGGAGGAAAGTAGAACTCGATGAAAATCGTAGTGATACTGTTCCTGGCACAGAATCCTTAACGGAACATGAACAGTCCACCAGGGATGAGATTGTACCACAATCTTCGAATACACAAGGACCGCGTAGGTCTGAGAGAGTTAGAAAATAACCTGAGAGGTATGGGTTTCTTATCTCTCCTCATGTGGATATTAATCTTATTGAGGAAGACGAGCCAACTACGTATGAGGAAGCGATACAAGGTATCGACTCCGGTTTATGGCAAGATGCCATGAATTCCAAAATGGATTCCATGTACACCAACTACGTTTGGACACTAGTTGATGCACTAGAAGGCGTAAAGCCTATTGCTTGCAAATGGGTCTTCAAGAGGAAGTCCGACATGGATGGCAACATACAAACGTACAAAGCTAGGCTTGTAGGGAAAGGGTATCGTCAATGACATGGTGTCGATTACGACGAAACATTTTCACAGTTGCCATGATTAAATCCATTAGGATAATGCTTGCTATAGGTGCATATTTCGATTACGAGATATGGCAGATGGACGTCAAAACCGCTTTCCTTAATGGAAACCTTTTGGAGGATGTTTATATGCAACAGCCTGACGGTTTTGTCGTACCAAGACTTGCAAACAAGGTTTGTAAGTTAAATCGATCCATTTATGGATTGAAGCAAGCATCGCATTCTTGGAACCAACATTTTGATGAGATCATAAAAGAATATGATTTTGTTCAAAACGAGGATGATCCTTGTGAATATAAGAAGGTTTTAAGTGTGATGATGTACTGTTTATTGGCAATGACATTCCCATGTTAACGTCGGTAAAGCTTGGCTTTCATTAAAATTCTCATGAAGGATCTGGGAGGAAGCAGACTTTATTCTAGAAATAAAGATCTACCGGGATAGATCTAGAAAGCTGCTTGGACTCTCCCATAGTACATATGTTGACAAAGTGTTGAAGAGATTCAACATGGATTAGTCCAAGAAGGGACTGTTACCAGTGTCACATGGCGTCACTCTATCTAAGGACATGTGTCCTAAAACTCAAGATGAGAGAGACAACATGAGTTGGATACTGTTCGCCTCTGTAGTAGGATCGATCATGTATGCCATGATATGTACGCGACCTGATGTCTCGTATGCTTTGAGCATGTGTAGACACTATCTGTCCGATCCAGGTGAAGGTCACTGGATGGCAGTTAAGAATATCCATATGTATCTTAGACGAACTAAGGATGCTTTCTTAATCTATGGAGATGGAGAACTTGAGGTAACTGGGTATACCGATGCAAGTTTCCAAACCGATAAAGATGACAGTAAGTTGTAATCTGGGTACATATTTTGTTTGAATAACGGAGCAGTAAGCTGGAAATCTTCCAAGCAAGAGACTGTTGCCAATTCAACAACTGAAGTAGAGTACATTGCTGTAGCTGAAGCACTAAAAGAGGCAGTTTGGATCCGTAAATTCCTAATTGGATTAGGAGTAGTTCCATTAGGAGTTGAGCCCGTTCCATTGTATTGTGACAATAACGGGGCTATAGCGCAGGCTAAGGGAACCGCGGTCTCATCAACGATCCAAACATGTTCTTCGACGTTTCCATCTGATCCGTGAGATCATACATCATGGCGATGAGAAGATCGAGAAGGTCACATCAGAGGACAACATTGCAGATCCGCTGACGAAAGCTATTCCTCAGCAAAAGTTTGAGCGACATGTACACAGTTCAGGTATTATATATGCTTCAGTGACTGGCTAAAGGCCAAGTGGGAGATTGTTAGACAATTATGACCCATAGCGTCACTATTTGTAAAAAACATTGTGGGTTTTGTTCAAATTAATTATGTGATAATGAAAATGCATTTTATCATTTTTTAATTTAATTACTTAAATATATAAATGATAAAAGTCCTTATGATTAGTTCCGGATTACAAGATATGAGACAGTATCAATCCATAAAGGTTTAATCATTAAATATCCCTAGTCGTAGTATTATCGAGACTGGACATCGATAATGTGGAATAGACAAGTATTGCACTTGTGCGTGTTATGGAAGTGTAACGACATAGTATTTAAGTATTGGATACTTATACAAGTGTGATAGGAAGTTGTGTTTACCGATGGTACGGAAACAGCTTCGCTCTGGATAGACCCCGCAGAATCCCATTGGTAGTATGACTATATGTCTATGTGAATCCGCATCAGGGTAGGTGTATTTGGTCTTATCCTAAGACTTGCATCGCTAGTACATGCGACAATCAATACGCATTGGTTTTGGTCGTCCAGGACTATAACAGGTTTTGTGTACGCCTATTCTTGGTTTATTGAGAATCGTAGTGTATTGGGTGTGATGTCAAGATGGAAGTATCACTTCAGTCATATGGAGATGATGATCACGCAGGGATACATAACTGGTACTCTAAATGGTTGCAACCATCGAGATAATATGACATGGTCATGATTATCCGATTAAAGAGACTAGTTGCTTGTGATCCGATATATGCTTTGTACGGGGCAGACACTGTTCCAGCCCCAGGCCTTGCATGTGACATCAGATACTGGATCACAATATGCAATACTACGTATACTACGCCTGACATAGATTATATATTCCTTTAAGAATATTTCTGGAGAATTGGGTAGGCACGGTGCTTTGCTAGAAGCCAACCATGTCTCGTAAATCGGTAAAAACATAGTACGAGGTATGTACGTGTTCGGATAGTCCGACGACCGGATTTACTGCCAATATATCCAGGGATCTCATGGCTCGCTTCCCGAAGATTCACTGATGACGTATGATTCGAACATAATTAATCTAGGATTAATTACAGAGAGATTTTATCTATGAAAATACTATTTGAAGAGAGAGAACGATTAATTTGGAATTAATCGATAAAATAAAATATTCGATATATTAAACGAAATTAGATTTCGACGCCGAATTTAAATTGGATTTTAATTCGGGGTAACGAATTGATTTAGAATTAATTCGCGAGCGACGTGAATAGTAATTTTACTTGGCATAATTATTTAATTAAATTTGATTTAATTACGTCGCAACGGAAAGTTCGTTAATTTGGAATTAAAGAACCCTAGCCCGGAATGTGTTTGCGGGCCCACTCGTATTTTGAATTAAATTGCGGCCCACAAGTCACATTGCAAGTCACATCGCCTGTCACTTTAGTGATGGAAGTCATGTCACCTTTTTGTGATTGACAACAGTCACTATTCATGATGGGAGTTGTTGAAGGCATTGAATGCCATTTTCCCTCCATTTTGCCTTTTGCTTTTTGGAAAAGAATATACCAAAAGTGTGAAGGATTTGGTATAATGTTTTTTTAGAAAACAAAATCAAAAAAAAAATTAAAACCTCTCTCTCTTCATTAGCTCAAAACCGTGAGCTTCACTACAAGGAAAGAAGAATTGTTTTTCTTTCTAATATTGCTAGCAGATTCAAGGAATCATATCAAAGTGTTAGGGAAACTAATCCTTGAGCTTGGAATCTCATCCCACAAAGCTTGGAGCTTGGAGATCACATTCAAAAGACACATTGGCCGAAACTTCAAGAAGAATTTTTTTGTATTTGACGCATCCTAAATCCGATCTTTGTAAGTATGATTCCGCCATACTTTACTTTCGTATTGACATGATTTCATTGCTTTATATGATCTTGGGAATGTCTTAGAGACCAACAATTAGGTGAGAAGAGAATTACAAAGAATCAAGAGATAAGGCTGGACACGCAGGTCCAATTTAAAAATTCTAAATTTATTACAACAATTTCCAAAATTGCCCTCACCCTTCTAATATCCATTCGATATACATTATTCATACAACACATCCATGTATTCACACAAAGCATGTTATTCAATCAATCTAATCCATTAATTAATCTTTGAATAAAATGATCATCTAATGTTCAAACAACGATTTGATTTGCGCGAGTCCAACTCATTTAAGAATAAGTACTCAAAGTACGAATTCTTGAATTATATCGAACTACAATTTTAAATCCAATTTAATTTGCATTCAATACTAATTCTATATTTAATTCCAAATTAAATAATTACACTTTTAATGCGCCTTTACGACTTAGATTCTAAATCTAATCTTAATGGGTCTCAAAGCCCAATTAACATCCAATGTTCATTTAATTAAAGTCCAATGGGCTTTCAATTATTTTCTTAAGGCATGGGCTTTGGTCAATATGGGTCAAACCCAAATACCAAGGCCCAATTAAAGGAATCACCCTATTTGCCAAGAAATCAATTTTGGCCCATTAGGCCCAATTAAATGTTTAAAGGCCAATATATTCTATTTGGACTTAATGGAATGGTTTAGGCCCAATTTGGATCCAATCTTATTGTCCTAAACCAACTTGGCCCAACCAAGCCCATTAGGCCCAAATACAACAATTTTAACCCAATTCCAAATCAAGCCCAATTAATTAAATTATTAAAATTCCAAATTTCACAATTTAATTAATTAAAGTGTTTAGCCATAATTAATTATTTAAATCAACATTTCCAAAATACTAATTTAATCAATTAATCATGCTTTATTATAATCAATACATGTCCAACATTATTGAAACAAAATCAACTCATTTTCATGCTTTTTAACTCACGGCAATAAGGATTTTTCCTCATTAATTTTGATTTCAATCCAATTAAATCACAAATCAATTTATCCATGAATTTTAAACTCATCCAATGGTTTAAAATTCAAAAAATCCCATGATTTACAAAGGGTTAATTTTCGGCCATGCCAACAAAATTTGGGGGAAAATTAATCCAATTAATTTTTCATCAAATTGATCATATATAACTCCAAGTTATCATTATACAAGCATACTCAAACAAATAATTTGATCAAATCATGCTCAAATCAAATTTACCCAAATTTTAGTATATAAACCCTAATCAAATTTCATGCTCAAATAGGCTTCATGATACCATTGTTGGGTTTCTAAGGTCATCCCAAGATCAATCCAAGCATAAAATAGTGTGAATACGTAAAGGAGAATAACGGAAATATAATCACTTTGATCGGATGTAGGATGTGTGTAGAAAAAATCTCATTTGAGAAGTGCTCCAAGATCTTCTCTTTGAATGTTGATGTCCAAGCTCCAAGCTTTGAGATGGATTCCAAGCTCTTGGGAATGGTTTCCCTATCACCTTAGAATGATTCTTCAAGTGCTAGCTTTGGAAATTTTGCTACAAAATTTCCTTGTTCTTCCTTGTGACTATCGACAATGAGAGCTTTTGGAGAGGGAGAGAATGGCGTGTAATGAGAGAGGAAGATATATGATTTTGTTAACTTTTTTTTTTGATTTCCAAAATTAAATTAATGATTAACCAAATATTTGGTAATAAGTCCATCACCTTTCAACTTGTGTGTCTTACAAGTTATCATAAAATCTCTACTAACTTATATCAAATAAAGTTAAGTAAATGACTAATGATTTGACTTGTCATGTGACATGTGGGCCCCACATGATTCAAAATCTGAGTGGGCCCGCAAACACATCCCGGGCTCGGATTCGTTAATTCTGAAATAACGAATTTTCCATTGCGACGTAATTAAATCAAATTTAATAAATAATTATGCGTAGTAAAATTACTATTCACGTCGCTCGCGAATTAATTCTAAATTAATTCGTTCGCCCGAATTAAAATGTAATTTTAATTCCGTAATGAAATCTAATTTCATTTAATATACCAAATATATTATTTTACCGATTAATTCCAAATTAATCGTTCTCTCTCTTCTAATAGTATTTTATCCCAGATAAAATCTCTCTGTAATTAATCCTAGATTAATTATGTTCGAATCATACGTCATTGGTGAATCTTCGGGAAGCGACCCATGAGATCCCTAGATAAGTTGGCAGTAAATTCGGTTGTCGGATTATCCGAACACGTGCGTACCTCGTACCACGTTCTTACCGATTTATGAGACATGGTTGGCTTCTAGCAAAGCGCCGTGCCTACCCAATTCTCCAAAAATATTCTTAAAGGAATATATAATCTTAATCAGGCGTAGTATACGTAGTATTGCGTATTGCGATCCAGTATCAGATGTCACATGCAAGGCCTGGGGCTGGAATAATATGTCTGCCCCGTACGAAGCATATATCGGATCACAAGCAACTAGTCTATTTAATCGGATAATCATGACCTTGTCATATTATCCCGATGGTTGCAACCCATTAGAGTACCAGTTCTGTATCCCTGTGTGATCATCATCTCCATATGACTGAAGTGATACTTCCGTCTTGACATCACATCCAATACACTACGATTCTCAATAAACCCAGAAGAGGTGTACACAGAACCTGTTAAAGTCCTGGATGACCAAAACCAAAGTGTATTGATTGTCGCAAGTACTAGCGATGCAAGTCTCAGGTTAAGACCAAATACACCTACCCTGAATGGGATTCCCATAGACACATAGTCATACTACCAATGGGATTCTGATGGGTCTATCCAGAGCGAAGCTGTTTCTGTACTATCGGTAAACACAACCTCATATCACACTTGCATAAGTATCCAATACTTAAATATATGAGAACTATGCTGTTACGCTTCCATAACACGCACAAGTGCGATACTAGTCTATTCTGCATTATCGATATCCAGACTCGATAATACTACGACTAGGGATATTTAATGATTAAACCTTTGTGGATTGATATTGTCTCATATCTTATAATCTGGAACTAATCATAAGGACTTTTATCATTTATATATTTAAGTAATCAAATTACAAAATGATAAAATGCAATTTCCATTGTCACATAGTTAATTTGTACAAAAACCACAATGTCTTTTACAAATAGTGACGCTATGGATCATAATTGTCCAACATAATCAACTCTAGAATGACAAATTTGATTACTAATTAATCTTATAAGCTTAATTACACAAATAAGCTTATAAATAAACATACATGCTTAAACACATCCAACAAGCTTTAAACACAATCAATTACAAAATCAAAGAGTAGAGACATCAACTTAGCAACACAAATTGAAGCGAAGATTAATTGAAACGATTTTCATGTAGGAGGAAATGTGAAAAACTTACAAAATTCAAGTTTTGCCTTTATTTTTCTTTCTTTATTGCACAAATGCTCTCAACTCCCTTTTGTAAAATATTGTGAAACTTGTCTAAGTCTTGAAAATGGAAAAACAAAACCCTTTTGTTGAATCATCCACCTTGGCCAATTATACAACAAAGAAAACAAATAACAATTATTTTAGTTTTGTTGCATTTTCATTAGTCCACATAAAGTTAACACTTTATCTTTAATAAAGCAAAACGAAAATGTGTTCCAATTGTATTATGTCATTTCCAAGCTTTGAAAAATCAAATGATGACTTAAGATATTTGTTATTTAATTAACTTAATTATTTAACATTTAAATAATTAAATACAAATATCCTAAAATATGCATTATATTTACATTTAAATATTCAAATACATATATATAAATGATATGTCAAACATCACAATTTGATATTTAATTAATGTGTATTTAATAAAATCAAATATTAAATACAAATACACATTAATTCGAAAATGACCGTTAGGTCTCGATTGCATATATTTTTCGTTTAACCATTAAACGAATTATAAATAATCAGTAGTATTCATAACAGTTGCCCTAGTGCTCTACAAGTATATCTCATTAGTGAGACTCTCTTGATTCAGACATATCCGTCACGAAATCAAATTTTCACCCACCCAAAAATTATGACAAACATGGATAAACTCCTTGAATCATACAGGTCGAGGTCACTGCATACGTATAATCCCTCCGTCACAGGTATCCGGATTATTCCAGAGATATAGATACAAACGTCAAATCTCTATTGATATAATCACGTCGACACTTCTATTAGCAATCCTTTAATAACACTTAGAACTGATTTCTACAATGTACCACGGGTCCATGGATTTAACGCATTGCTTATTCAATATGTGAATACTTATGCTCTGTACACAGAGCTGACAGATCCTTTCTTGATACACAGAGGATATGTTGAGCATCACTCCACACCCAACAAACATGCGGAGGTCTGATCTAAATAGATCGGTGACGTGCCTGCCATCTAAGTGTGGAGGATAAATCATATATCTACAGTGGTATCTCAAGTCAAAGAATCACTATGCTCACTCACCCCGAGAAGATTCTTATTGACGTTGGTGTACCATCCATTAAGAATCTTCGGTGAGTCGTTCATTGTTTATCAGCTATAAATACCTACACGTCTATACGAGTCTCCAAGACTCATGGTTCATTGAGAAACCATCGGAATCCAAGATTCCAATATACAACATGTACCAGTCTCATCGAGTTTACTTTACTGACCAAGTAGTGTAAACCTTGACCGGGAACAGTCTAAGAATGACAACGTCATGATAGAACTCAATGTCAGTTGTGACGCTTTTCAAAGGTATCATAACTAATCATTCTAAGGTCGGTTACATCATTACCATATCAATGAAGATGTTATATAAATGAAACTGCTCATTTTATTCATAATAAAATGTTACATTAGTATTTACAAGGAAATACATAATAAAATTGGCGCTCAGAGCACCAACCCTAACAAAATCCCCCACTTGCTCTAGTGCTAATATCGATTGTATCTAATACCCATCGACTCCACATGTTTATCAAATAACTTTGGAGGAATGGTATTCGTAAGTGGGTTTGCTACATTATCTTCACTCGGTACCTTGCACACGATAATGTCCCATCGCGACACAATCTCTAGAATGATATGGTACTTTCATTCCACATCCTTCGACTTCTGATGCACCCTTGGTTCTTTTGCTTGAGAAATGACTCCAGTATTATCACAATATAACGAAATCGGATTCTGGATACTTGGGACTACTCTCAATTTTGTGATAAAGTTCCTAACCCAAACAACTTCCTTTGCAGCTTCAGAAGTTGCAATGTATTCCGCCTCTGTGGTGGAATCAGCTGTCGATCCCTGTGTGGAACTCTTCCAAAAAACTACACCACCGTTAATGCTAAACATGAATCCTGATGTAGACTTTCTATCATCAGGATTCGATGGAAATCGAAATCCGTATACCCATTAACTTGTAGTTCGTTTCCTCCATAGATAATAAACTTATCCTTAATACCTTTAAGATACTTGATGATATGTTTAATGGCCATCTAATGGTCATTTCCTGGATTGGACTGATATCTGCTCGTCACATTAACTGTGAAGCTGATATCAGGCCTCCTACATAACATGGCATAAATGATGCTGCCCAAACACGAAGCATAAGGTTGATTAGGCATTCTAATCTTCTCATCTTCTGTTTGCGGACACATCTTCTTCGAAAGATGTAAGCCATGTCTGAACGGTATGTTTATTGTCTTACAGTTACCGACGTACATTGATTGGGATAACCCAATAAGCTTTCTTTCTCTATCTCTATAGAGTTTTATGCCTAAGACATAAGAAGCTTCACCCAGGTCCTTCATGGAGAAATTCTTACAGAGGTAAGCTTTGACGCCTTACATCATCCCAATATCATTCCCAATGATAAGGATGTCGTCAACATAGAGAATTAAAAATACCACCATACTCTCACTGGACTTTTAATACACACATGATTCTTCCGAATTCTTGAGAAAACCAGACAATTTGATTATCTCATCAAATCAAAGATTCCAACTTCGTGAAGCTTGTTTAAGTCACAAATGGACTTCTTCAGCTTGCATACAATGCCCAAGTTTTCACTGGATGCAAAACCCTCCGGTTGTTCCATATAGATTTCTTCATCAAGAAATCCATTTAGAAAAGTCATTTTGACATCCATTTGCCAAATCTCATAATCATGATAAGCGGCAATTGACAACAAAATCCTTATAGACTTTAGCATTTCAACTGGCGAAAAAGTTTCATCGTAGTCGACACCAGGTCGCTGCGAGTAACCTTTAGCTACCAGTCAGGCCTTAAAGGTTTCAACCTTACCATCGGGCCCTCGCTTCCTATTGTAAATCCATTTACAACCGATAGGAATAATTCCTTCGGGAAGCGGAACCAAGTTCCAAACTTGATTCTAATGCATTGAGTCCATCTCAGATTTCATTGCGTCTTGATACTTCACGGAGTCGATGTCCAACATCGATTCTCTATAGGTAAAAGGGTCAGTCTCTTAAACTAAGAGCACATCTAGACTCTTTTCTTGTATCAAGTACAAGCGTTCAGGAGGTCTAAATACCATTTGTGACCTACGGAGTGTGTATATTGAAGGTTCTACATCTTCTTGAACTACAGGTTCCTCCATGAGTTCGTTGGTACCAGGTTGTAATTCATCAAGTTCAACCTGTCTATGATCACCACCTTCTGCCAAAAATTCTATTTCTAGAAATTTTACGATGCGAGCTACGAACACATTTTGATGATCGGTATCATAGAATAAATATCCTTTCGTATTTGAAGGATATCCAAAAAACCTAAACTTCTGCCCTCGAGGCAAAAGCTTCTTTTGCTGAGCCATCCTGACGTATGCAAGACACCCCAAATCTAAACATAACTAAGATTCAGTTTCCTACCGGTCCATATCTCATACGGGGTCGTAGGAACAACTTTAGAAGGAATCTTATTCAGGAGATGAGCGATAGTTAAAAGAGCATAACACCATAAATAATAGGGTAAATCTGTATAACTCAACATCGATCGGACCATATCTAATAAAGTCCGATTTTTCCTCTCTGACACTCCATTATGTTGCAGAGTGCTTGGAGGCGTATATTGAGTGAGAATCTCATTCTCCTTTAAATAATCAGTGAACTCACTACTCATATATTCACCGTCTCGATAAGATCGAAGGCATTTAATATATTGACCAGTCTGTTTTTCAACTTCATTTCAGAATTCTTTGAACTTTTCAAAGGTTTCCGATTTATGTTTCATCAGATAAACATAACTGTACCGTGACATATCATCGGTAAAGATAATGAAGTAAGAAAAAAACCACTGCGAGAAGTTTGACTCATTAGACCACATACATCATAATGTATGAGTTCCAATAGGTTAGTGGCTCGATGTCCAACACCCGAAAATGAGGCTTTGGTAATTTTACCCCGAATACAAGATTCGCAAGTTGGATAAGGTTCAATGGTGAGATCATGTATCAAATCATTCTTAACCAATTGGCTTAGGCATTTCACGCCTATATGACCCAACCTCATGTGCCACAGTTCAATATTATTTATATCAGATTGTTTACGTTTATTAGTTCCAGTATTAAAGATATCTTATGAGGTAAACAATATGTAATGACCATGCTCGTTTGGACAACAAATGATCTGAATATTATAACTATCATATAAATACAAAGAACGATTCTTAATATTTACATTATATCCTTCAGTATCTAATACAAAAAGGGACATAATATTCGCCACACATCCTAGCACAAAATAGCAGTCATTTAACAAAATTTTCCTACTGGGTAAGGGAATATCGCATACGCCCACTGCAACCGCATCCAGAGAGTCGCCACTCCCGAATCACAACTGTATCTCC
Organism: Zanthoxylum bungeanum; assembly: GCA_019454045.1. Lineage (NCBI taxonomy): Eukaryota > Viridiplantae > Streptophyta > Magnoliopsida > Sapindales > Rutaceae > Zanthoxylum > Zanthoxylum bungeanum. The sequence goes on from SKCR01049932.1 coordinate 37,797, forward strand.
CCAGATTTCAGCCGTCTACTTCCCGTCAGCACCTGTAACGTATTGCAAATGTGAATAGGACAAGCAGAATCTAAAATCCAATTAGATGTCATAGTTTCACAAGCTAATGAGATATCAATAATAGGAAAAATATAAGTACCTGAGGTCGATGCTCTTTCCTTCCTTATTTGTGAAGGCAATTTCTTTTCCAGTGCCCGACTTTTTGGCAGTGGTGGCACTTGTCTTCAGAAGCTCTCTTGGGCTCCGCCGTCTTACACTACGGAGGAATATTGAAACCCTTCTTTTTCTTTCCTTTTATCTTCTTCCCCTTTAACTTGGATTGGGAAGAAACGGAAAGTGAAGTGGGTTTCAGAAGGTGAGTCGGAACTACCTTCCTTAAATCTTTCTCTGTTGTGAGAAGCTTCGTATGCAAGTCACGGTAAGAACAGTGAATCCCATTCATGTTGAAGCATATGACGAACTGGCGATACGATGCCAGAAATGAACCGAGAATGACATTAAGCCCCAAAGTTTCATTGAGAGGGAAATCCTGACGCCTCAATTGCTCGATCAAATGAAGCACATACAGGCTCACAGCCTGCCTGTCATCAAGTTTAGAATGGAACAGTTCCATCGAAACTCTATGAACCACGACCTGTACCTGGTTCATGAACGATTCACGAAGTTATGTCATCATGCTATATGCATCATGCATCTTAAAGTAAGTCTTCTTAAGCTCAGAAGAAAGAGAACCCATGATGAATGATTTAACCCTTAAATCATCATCATTCCATCTCTGGAAAGTCTCATGTTTTTAGGAGATGCATATGGTGTTATTGCAAGCGGTAATGGACCTTCCAAAATGTACCCCAACTTCTCGGAATTAGGGACAATCCTCAAATCCATATCCCAATCCGTAAAATTTTTCAGTGCCTTTTAGCTTATTTGTATCAAGCATACGGCAAAAGAATTGGTTGGAGGTGCCGCCATCGTAAATCTATCAAATAGACAGCGAATCAACGGTAAGCAGATAAGCAGATAAAAGATAATAAACTTTCATATTATATCATAAAGCATTAACTAGATCATGGATTTTTAATCTAAAAATGCCTATCCCACTATTTCATGCAAAACTGTAATCCCCAAACAGAATACAAAACATGCGATAATCAAATCATAACATAATAGTGAAATTTGGACCCCATGAACATATTTCAGCTCACAGTTTTGACACGTTCTCGCCTACGTATATTCATTAGGTAGACAACTCATTGTCAATCACTCAATAGTGACTCCTGGGTTTTTGGTCTTGGTCGTTTCTCGTTGTGACAGCTTTGGCACTTTCACTAGGAGGCATTCCAGGGTTAAACTTGGAAAATGATAAATTCAAGATACTTGCGAAACCCTGACAGCTTTGGCACGTTCAGGATTCCGCTTTCGCTTGAATTCACATAATATGAAATATATCCGGTACAGATAAATTTCTACCGGTAATATCCTCACAGCTTTGGCAGGTTCTCGGAATAGTCGAAGAAGAAAAATTATCGATAAGCAGTATTGACAAGAATGACCAATTAATATGCATATAATCATATTAAATTAAAAACCTTATTTTATTAGGGATTTTTCCGCAAAAGATGTTATTATATTATTTAATCAAATTAAATAAATACATGGATACATAAACAAAACATGTCAAGATCAAATCCAATCAATCCCAAATTTATATACATCAGATATATAAATCAAATTATATCATATTATATATATGAAAAGCCCCAAAATTTGATTAGGTTAAGAACCATAATTTCACAAATTACTTAAATTGGAAATTAAATTAAATTGAATTAATTCAATGCTTTAATCAATTAATAATCACTAACAAGTCTCACCATCATGAAACAACCCCAAGAAACATTCTAGGTAATTATGAATGGCTAATCAACTCTAGAATGGAAACTTTCATTACTAATTATTCTTATAAGCTTAATTACACTAATAAGCTTAAATATAAAAACTACATGCTTAACAACACATCAAACAAGCTTTAAATGAATCAATTACAAAATCAAAGAGTAGAGATCCACTTAGCAACACAAATGGAAGCTAAGATTAATTGAACAATTTTCATATAGGAGGAAATGTGAAAAACTTACAAAATTCAAGTTTTACCTTTGTTTTTCTTTCTTTCTTCCACAAATGCTCTCAACTCTTTTTGTAAAATATTGTGAAACTTGTCTAAGTCTTGAAAATTGAAAAACAAAAACCCTTTTGTTGAATCATCCACCTTGCCGATTATACAACAAAGAAAAAACAAATTAACATTTTATTTTAATTTTATTGCTTTCATTAGTCCACATAAAGTTAACACTTTATCTTTAATAAAGAAAAAACAAAAATGTGGTTCCAATTGTATCATGCAATTTCCAAGCTTTGAAAAATCAAATGATGACTTAAGATTCTTTTATTTAATTAACTTCATTATTTAACAATGAAATAATTAAAATAATTAAATAAAAATATCAAAATATATGTATTATATTTACATTTAAATATTCAAATACATATATATAAATGATATATGTCAAACATCACGATTTGATATTTAATTAAGGTGTATTTAATAAAATCAAGTATTAAATACAAATACACATTAATTCAGAAATGACCGTTAGGTCGCGATTGCATGTATTTTTCGTTTAACCATTAAACGAGTTATAAATAATCAATATTATTCATAACAGTTGCCTTCGTGCTCTACGAGTATATCTCATTAGTGAGACTCTTTTGATTCAGACATATCTGTCACGAAATCAATTTTCACCCGCAAGTAAATTATGACGAACACAGATAAACTCTCTGAATCATACATGTCGAGGTCACTGCAAACATATAATCCCTCCGTCACAGGTATCCAGATTATTCCAGAGATATAGATACAAATGTCAAATCTCTGTAGATATAATCACGTTGACGTTTCTATTAACAATCCATTAATAACACTTAGAACTGATTTCCACAATGTAACAATGCCCATGGATTTAAACAGATTGCTAATTCAATATTTGAATACCTATGCTTTGTACACAGAGCTGACAGATCCTTTCTTGATATACAGAGGATATCCTGAGCATCAGTCCATACCCAACGAACAGGCGGAGGTTCTGATCTAAATAGATCGGTGATGTGCCTGCCATCTAAGTGTGGAGGATAACTCATATATCCACAGTGGTGTCTCAAGTCAAAGAATCACTATGCTCACTCACACCGAGAAGATTCTTCTTATTGACGTTGGTGTACCATCCATTAAGAATGTTCGGTGAGTCGTTTAATGTTTATCCACTATAAACTCCTACACTTCTATACGAGTCTCCAATACTCATGATTGATTGAGAAACCATCATAATCCAATATTCCAATATACGACATGCACCAGTCTCAACGAGTTTACTTTACTGACCAAGTAGTGTAAACCTTGACCGGGAACAGTCTAAGAATGACAACGTCATGATACAACTCAATGTCAGTTGCGACGCTTTTGCAACGGTATCATAACTAATCATTCTAAGGTCGGTTACGTCTTTACCATATCAATGAAGATGTTATATAAAAGAAACTCCTCATTTTATTCAAAATAAAATGTTACATTAGTATTTACTAGAAATTACATAATAAAATTGGCGGTAAGAGCTGTTAGACATTATGTCCCATATCGTCACTGTTTGTAAATGATATTGTATTATTGTACAAAATTAACTATGTGATAATGAAATTGCCTTTTGCCGTTTTGTAATGTTATTTACTTAGATATATAAATGGCGAAAGTCCATATGATTAGTACCGGATTGAGATGATATGAGACAGTATCAATCCATAAAGGTTTAATCATTAAATATCCCTAGTCGTAGTATTATCGAGATCGGACATCGATAATGCGGAATAGACTAGTATTGCGCTTGTGCACGTTGTGAGGGCACAACGGCATAGTTCTCATATATTAAGTATTGGATACTTATGCAAGTGCGATAGGAGGTTGTGTTTTACCGATGGTACGGAAAACAGCTTCGCTCTCTGGATAGACCCAGCGGAATCCCATTGGTAGTATGTCTGTGTGTCTATGGGAGGCCGCATCAGGGTAGGTAGGTGTATATGGTCTTAACCTGAGACTTACATCGCTAGTACTTGCGACAATCGGGTAAACTTTGGTTTTGGTGGTTGGGGGACCTTAACCGGTTCTGTGTACACCTCTTCTGGGTTTATCGAGAAGCGTAGTGTACTGGATTGTGATGTCAAGATGGAAGTATCGCTTCAGACCTATGGAGGTGATGATCACGCAGGGCACAGAACTAGTACTCTATAAAAGGTTGGCAACCGTCGGGACAATATGACCAGGTCAGGATTGTCCGATTTAAAGAGACTATTGCTTGATGTCCGATATATGTTTCGTACGGGGCAGACACATCTCCCAGCCCCAGCCTAGCATGTGATCATCCGATACTGGATCGATGTACGCAATACTACGGTATATACTACGCTTGATATAGATCTTATATTCCTATAAGAATATTTTGGAGAATTGGGTAGGCATGGCGCTTTGCTAGAAGCCAACGTGTCTTGTGAATCGGTAAAGACGTAGTACGAGGTACGTACGTGTTCGGATTATCCGACGACCGAATTTACTGCCAACATATCCGGAGATCTCTTGGGTCGCTTCCTGAAGATTCACCTATGATATTTGATTCGAACTTAATTAATCTTGGATTAATTGCGGAGAAGCTTTATCTCGGATAAAGTACCTTGTTTAGAGAGAGAGACGATTAATTTGGAATTAATCGATAAAATTATTGTATTCGATATAATAATCGAAATTCGATTTCGACGCGAAATTAAAATTAGATTTTAATTCGGGCATACGAGTTAATTTAGAATTAATTCGTTAGGGACGTAAATAATCATTTCGCCAGGCGCATTATTTATTTAAATTCGGTTTAATTAACGTCGCGAGTAAGCTCGGTATTTCGGACATATCGAACCCGCAACGCGTGAGTGGACGTGGCCCACTTTCATTGGGAAACGTGTGGGGCCCACATGACACATGTCATTATATGCATTATTTTATTGATGATGCATTGCATGGTGATAGTGTATATTAACACTCAAATGTTATGCATGGAATTTGAGGGTTTGACACTCTAAGCATTTGCATGGCTTGTGTCATAGATTTATTATTATTTAATAAATATTATGGCATAAATATAATTGATTTTTGGTATCAAAATCAATTAAGAAAAATCTCTTCTCTCTTTACTTGACCGAAACTGCATGCAGTTTTGGTCTTCCTCTTCTTCAAATTTGGTTGCCAAAAGCTTGAAGGAAAGGTTGATGTTTGGGAACATGCAAGGCTAGCACCTTCAAGGGATCAAAAGAGGTGATAGGGAAACCATCATAGAGCACGGGAATACACAAAGCTTGGAGCTTCCTTCTTCTTCTCCTCTGGCCGAATCTTCCAACACTTGGAGCGTGCCACCATTGATCATCTTCTTCATCACATAGCTAGCTTGTAAGTATGATTCGCCAGTCTTCAAATCTTTTATATATATTCAAATATAGTATTTCATATGCTTAATCTTTGTTTGGGACATATTATAGAAACCAACAATGGTATCATTGAGCTAGGTTTAAGCATGAAATACTTTAGGTTAAAATTTGGGTAAAATTGATTGAAGCATGTTCTTGTGAAATTTGATGAGAGTATGGTCTTAATGTATGTAAATGACATTATATGAAATCATTTTATGAAAAATGCATGGATGATTTTTCCCCAAAATTTGACCTTGGCCGAATGTATGTTACTTTGATGTATTGGAAATTTTTTGTGTTTAAGATCATGGATGACTTAGACCGTATACGGGACGTAGATTAGTAATTCAATCGGATTGAAAACAATCGACACAAAAAACTTACCTTGGCCGAATCTAACGGAATGAAATGGAGTTGTTGATTTTTGATAAAATTAATGTTGGACATTTATTTTGCAAAATACATGATTAATAAATTAAATGGGTATTTTTTGAAATATTTGGTTTAATGTATTAATCTTGGTATTACACTTTAATTAATTGGACTTTAAGTTTGGAATATTAAAATTTAATAAAGGGCTTAATTGGTGCATTGGGCTTTTAATATTGTATTTGGGCATAATGGGCTGGTTGGACCAAGTAGATTTGGGCCAAAAGGATTGGATCCAATTTGGGCATAAATCACTCCATTAAGTCCAAATATAATATAAGGGGCTTTAATATTTAATTGGGCCTTATGGGCTTAAATTGGTTTTTATGGCTTTTAAGGGTGATTCCTTATTTGGGGCTTGGTAATTGGGTTTGACCCACATTGACCAAAGCCCAAGCCTTAATAAATCATTCAAAGCCCATTTGACTTGAATTAAATTAAACATTGGATGTTAGTTGGGCTTTGAGACCCAATAGAATTAGATTTGAATCTAAGACTTTAAAGCACATTAAAAGTGTAAACATTTAATTTGGAATTAAATAATTGAATTAGTATTGAATACGAATTAAATCAGATTTAATTAGTAGTTCGATATAATTCGCGAATTCGTACCTTATTTACTTATTCAATCGAGTGGACTCGCGCAAAATCAAACCGTTGTTTGAACATTGGATGATAACTTAAACAAAGACTAATTAATTGGATTAGATTGGTTGTAGAAGCATGTCTTGTTTGAAATATATATGTATGTGATGAATGAATAGTGTATATCGGATGGATATTAGAAGGAAAGGGTAATTTTAGAAATTATTGTAAATTTGGAATTTAAAATTGGACCTGCGTGTCCAGCCTTATCTCTTTATCTCTTTGTATTCTCTTTCACCTAATTCCCCTCAATGTAAATGAGGTTTCTTTATTGTATTATGTAATTGGGTGTAGTAGAATAGTGCTAGCGGGGAGAGGAAAGGCAGTGATTTGTTCTAGGAACAAGTTGTTTATATATCCATCCGCATATCACTATTAATTTACTTTACGCGCTTTTATGATTGTTTTAGAAGCATGCTTAAGGGTGTATGATGAGTGAGACCTAACAAAGATAAATAAATTGGTTGCCAATTACGCGAAAAATCCCTCAATTTATATTAAGCGAATATCCTTCCATTGGATGGTTCTTGTTCAAGATCCGAAGTGGCATTGGTTTGTTTTTGACCAAAGTCAAGACCTGTCAATCAAGGATGTACTTGAATCATGAGAGTTTTGTTGCATATCGTCGGTGTCTTGTCCAAATCGTGATTTTATTGGCCAAAGTCAAGGTCACTTTTTGTCCAATGACATTGATTACGAAACTTTCCTCGTCAATGGGTCCGCTTAACTGGAATCATTAGGTTTGTTTTTGGCCAAAGCCAGGCCTAGATGATTCGGAGGATAGGGTTAGGAAAATGTATTGGATACATTGACATTATACACATGTTCGGACTTGGATGTCCACCTAACCGGATCTAGGATTGGATGAGATCCAATTGATCATGGAGATCTACCTAAGTAAAATAGCATACAATTTTTTATTGGCCAAAGTCAAGGTTGTGTGTGTTAATTAATGGGATCCTAGCCCACTAGGAAATCGATTTCCGAGTCCTCTACGAGGGTTAGAGACTTGAAGAAGAAATAGTGGGAGGCTATTATTGAATTTGCTATTTCGTTCAGATACTTAGCCTTACTCGTCTTTCAAAATTTTTCGTCAATATTTTAATAATTAGTTGGACTAATATATTGTATTTTACTTGTAACAGTTTGACTGTACCCATAACATCGTTGACTTTTATAGTTGGACTATAGTTGTCAAGATGACTGGCAAAGGTAATATCCGCGACATAATCATGGGCGATAATGTCTTCAAAGGGACAAACTTTGCCGACTGGGAAATGAACCTCAAGATAGTGCTTGGGGCTGAGAGGGTACTGTATACTATTCAGAGGCCTCTCCCACCTAAACCCACTGAGCCACTGGAGCTAGAGTTATGGAAGACTCATAGTGACGATTGTGACCCAAGCTCAGTCAGTTATGCTAGCTGCAATGACCCAGCATTCAGACGCCCAAACAGGGACTTGGATCCCTATAACATGATGGCAAGATTGCGTGATCTTCACCGCCCTAACAAGCGGATGAAGAGGTACGAGCTAGTAAAGGAAACTCTTCGCTCCCGGATGACAGACGGCGCATCAGTTGAGGCCCACGGGATTCAAATGATCGC
>SKCR01049933.1:0-45596 GCA_019454045.1 Zanthoxylum bungeanum
ACGTAGCATTAAATTGTTTAACATGTTTTCATCGTAATGATTTTTATTGATTTTTAGAGGATATTGAACAATGAAATTTGAATTTTTATTTTTATTTTCAATTATGTAAAATACCAATTTCCTAATTCCCATTTAATTTCAAATTAATCCCAATTATTTTCGATTAATTACAATTCGAATGATTTGCAACCTATTTTCAATTAAACTATCTAACTTATATGAAGAATCTTACCATACTAACCCCATAAATATACTAATTATTACACCCCTTGTTCTCCTCATAATGAGTCATACTTTTATTGGTTTCACTTTTCTTCAGTAGCATAATTAAAAAGAGAGCCGCGAGGGACGATTAGAGCATTTACTAGTGATTATTTGTTAATTATTTTATTTTATTTTGTTTTATTTATTTCTAGATAGTTTATATAATAACAAGGAACAATCTGTCTCACATGCAAATTTTTTTTTTTCACAAGAACAAAATATCTAATATGATGATACCATGTCTGATGTCCCTATTGAGTTTCAACAAGGTTGTCCAAGTAAGAGATGGCTACAGCAGCATGAAGAGCTGCTCCAATAGGGAGGACATCCTCATCAACAACTAAGTACGGTGAGTGCAGTCGTATGTACGGCTTAAGTGTTTCATTCCTTGTCCCGACATAATAATGTGCCGCTGGCATCCTCTGCGTGTAGAAGCTGAAGTCCTCCGCTCCCATCTCAACTGGAGTAAGGTGCACGTTCGTCTCCCCAAGCATGGTGGCTCCGACCCTCGTGGCGTGCTCGTACATTTTTTCGTCATTTACAGTTGCCGGGTAATGCCTCATCTTCTCCTCCATGAAGTCTATTGTGGCGCTACACTGATGAACTGCTGCTTGCATTTCTATGACCTGTTAACCAAAATGCTATGAAAGGGAGTCTACACTTTCAGTTATTTCACTCTTTTCGCAAGATTTATCACTAAGGGTCATGGTAGTGCTATTTCACTACCGCTTTTGAACATATTATCAAAGCATCTCAAAAAAATTTAACCTTCAGAAAATACTTTTGGTGTTACCCAGTATACATATGCTATCATTATCTGATATTTTGTCTAGGTTAAAAATTTACTTTTGAAGTAAATCATCATATTGAACTCATGCAGAATTTCATGAAAATTTCCGTCTTTCATTCATATGCAATCTCAAATAGTTTTACCTCTTTGATTCTTTGCTGAAGATATGAAAGACCTTCTGTAGTCAAGCTCCGAAAGGTGCCTCCGAATCTCACAGTCTCTGGGATTACATTTCCTGCTTGGCCCGCATCAACGAACCCGACTGTGACTACCTGTGTAGGCATACAAGTGTACATGCAGGCAGATAATGACAAACTTATGGAATGCTGATATTCAAGCTGACAGATAAAATTGGGACGAATGTTACCCTGGCCTCAAGAGGATCTGTCTCTCTCGAAACTAACTGTTGGAGTGTGAGGATCGCAAAGGATACTGCAAGAACAGGATCTCTAGTATCTTGGGGCCTAGCGGCATGCCCACCTTTTCCTTTAATCACGGCTACAAACCTAGCGGCACCAGCTAGTATAGGACCGGGTCTTGAGCCAATTGTACCAGTGGGCAACACTGGAGAAATATGTAATCCAAACATGCCCTGAAACTTATCGACAGCACCCTCTTTTATCATATGGTATGCGCCACCATAACCTTCTTCCCCAGGTTGAAAGACAAACTTAACAGTGCCCTAGGAAATGAAATTTCCGCAAATCAATTTCTGAATTTCTCATCTTTGTCCTAAAGAGTTTGCGTGGCTATGAAGTTACCTTCAATCTGTCTCTCCTGTGTTTAAGTAGCCTCACTGCTCCAAGTAGCATTGTTGTATGAACATCATGGCCACAAGCATGCATCTTACCGTCCTTCTTGCTCTTATGTTCCCACTCTACCATCTCCTTCTCAAATAGCAATGTTGAATAAAATTAAACAGACAGTATTATTATTTCATCAATACAGTAAAACCTTGATAAATGAATGTTCGATAAATGAATAACTTTATTAAATAATAAAATTTCTGGTCCTGACTTGAGCCCAGGGGCGGAACCACCTTTATGACTGAGGACTTGAATGTTGTTACTAGGGAAAATTAATTCAGCGGAGAAAAAAATTGATTTGCACAAAAAGTGGTGAATACTCTTCATTTTAATACAGATAAATAAAAATTATCTTATTTACAACTTATTCTTTCATTAATACGATATATTTTAATAATTTTTCGGATTGAATGAGGACAGGTCTCCAATCCAATCAGCTCCGCCACTGCACACCATATTTCTAAAATTTTCATCTACTTTTGTATTTTTCGTCACTGGCCTATGTGATAAATTAATAATCTCACTAAATGCATAAGAATCAAGATAATAATTTTTTTCCCCGAATCCTTAAGGTACCAATGAAAATATAAATTAATAATTAATCAATTACAAAAAAAAAAAAAAAAAAAAAAAAACATTTAAAGTTCATAATATTATGGAAAAAAATGTTCTTGACAACTTCAATTTTCTCAATTCAAATCTACAAATCTAAACCTAACCTGGTTAAAATAATATTATTTTGTAAAAGTCTTACTATCAATTAATTTCGGCTAAACTTATAACTTATGGAATTTAAAAAGAAAAATTTTTTGTTGAAAAGAAGTCAAAAGTGTTTGAGTTTAAGTGAAACCTGAAGTGGAAGGGCGTCCATGTCAGCTCTAAGACCGAACCACGGTTCAATCCCCGACCCAACTGAAGCCACGATCCCGGTCTTAGCAATCGGCCACGTGTACTCAATCCCAAGTGAGTCAAGCTCCGATCTTACGAGTTGACTCGTCTCGTACTCCTCAAAACCCAACTCCGGATTCTCGTGTATTCTCCTCCTAATCCTCTTCATCCACTGGAAGAACTCAGGCTCCCTCGCTGAGTCCAACAGCTCCCGAGTCAACGAACTCAGCCCCTCTGAGTCTGACCGAGTCTCCTTCATAATCCCTGTAGCGTGGCATGTAAATATCGTTGATATGATAATCAAAAGATAGAGACGAGCCATTACCATTAGAGATATTTTTTGTAAAATTTGGGTGTCAAAAATAGCATCAGTTACTTTCAGTTTGTAGATTAAAAAATTATTTCTGATGAACAAGGCAACTTTTGTTTAGTCCCTAATTGCGCAGTGTTTCACTTTTTTTTTGTTAATTAATAACAACTGTGGATTCTATTTTCAGATGGGCCTGATCCATCGGAAAGCCCAATGTCATACCAATTTTCTTTAATATGGGTCGACCCAACTTTGAGTAAAGGAAAAAGTAAACCAGAACATCAATGGAGTTATATGAAGATAATGATTAGGATGGCCATTTCGACAGTTTTTTTTTTTTTTTTTTTTTTATATATCCGTTCAAAAAATATCCAATATCTAGAATTTAATGGATCGATATGTTATTGATCCGAAATTATGCATCCGCAATAGATATTGGATAGAAATGAATATTAATATTACATTATTTGTTATCCGTCTAATAACTAATTGAATAAAAACCCACAACAAAAACTAAGGGCGAGCAAAAAAAATTTGAAATCGAAATGATGTATAGTAAGTCATTTCCCTTGTATGATTTATACTGATACATTATAAATATTTTAAAAAAATGATACGGAATATTATGTACAAGAGGACCGGAGATTTGGTAAAATTATTTAATTTCTTTCATAACATCACTTTAAAAAATTTATCCATTAAAATAATTTTATTATTTTTAATAAAAACTCTCATTTACAATCACACAACTATTATTTTTCAAGTTAATAATTTTCTCTAAAAACTCTACTAAAGAAATTTTATTTAAAAAATTATACCAACCAAACCTGTTTAGTCTCTTTTTATGCATGCATTTAACAATTGATCTTGCTATTAATGCTCCCCTCCCATTTCCTTCTCAAATAGCAATATCAAATAGACTGTCTTTGTCAGTAAAAATAGTGGCTAAAACAAACAATTCCTACTATTATCCTACAAGATTTTATCTTTTTAAGGAATAAAACACAAGAAAATGGTTCAACATAGAGGGTAATTTTTTAGTACAATAGATATATAGATAACGGGGTAATAGTAACTAATAAATAAACGATATGTGTAATTTCATTATCATTTATTTAATATTTTTTAGTATATTAACATACGTGATAAATTATTATTAAATTATTACATGTGTAACATGATACATCCGTTCTATTTTATAATTTTTCCAACATTTGACATCACATTCACAAATGTTTCAAAAAACAATGATATTAATAAATCGTTTGACATCATAACATTACTAGTACTTTTCTGCTAAGTTGTTGATAATACATTTATCAACTAATAATATATAAATTTTGTTAATAATTAAATCTTTAAATGAGTTTTGATTATTACTATTATTATTTTTGAAATCGTTACCAAACCATTCATTTTGGGTTTAAGTGTAGCAGGTAAAACCTATGGCTATCTCAAACTTTTACAAGAAACGCATTCCCTGAATTCGAACCCAAAACCTCAATGTGAGATCCTGAACCCTACACCGCAACGGCTTTTATGGACAAAGAGAGTTTTGATTATGCTAAGCAACAAATCATATTCATTGACCGTTTACTACAAAATATTGATAGATGAACAAACAATGACGTTTTTGTTTTGTGATTAATTACTAAAAAAATTATCAAATTAATGCATGTAATAATAATAATGTTACACTTGCTTGTCCATATATAATAATATATTAATTCTCTAGTAAACTAAACAAATTATTCCTTTGAATGTTTGGAGGGATTCCCAGCTTTATGCTTTTGTCTGTAATCACATATTATATATATGATTGTGGTATTTCAACTTAAATTTTCGACTTAAATGTTTATGTCAAAATTCATTTATTTAAGTCGCCTAATAATAGATATTGTAAATCAAAATAATATTTAATTGAACAAATTTTAAATGTCTATATAACAAAAGTGAAGTGATACTTGTAGCAATTATCTTAATGATCGCGTAATAGAAAGGAATTTGGAATGAGTGTTGAACTGTGCAAAGCTTTTAATAATTGTTTATTAAGTGTGTTTTAATATTAATGCACAGTTAAGATTCAATTAACATTCAATTATATTTAAATTGGAAAGATCAAATTTATAATAAACAATTAAAGATCATTTTCTTTTTCTTATAATTGATTGACGAGAAGGCACCTCAATAATTTAGCCATTGCTTATAATAAACAGAAGGGTATTGGTTTTCTAAATTGATAAACTATCTGCTCTCTCTCTCTGTGCAAATGGCTAGCTCTGGCTCAGCTGTTATCTCTGTAATCACAAGAAGGTAATTTAATTTTTGCTTTGATTTTCATTGTATTTATCGATTGATCCAAATCCACGCAGCTTAATTATGATGCTTATGACACATTTTTATTTAATTATTATAAACATAAATGATTTATACATTCACCATCATCTTTCTAATGTTATAAGTATGATTTTAGAGGTAAAATAGATTTTTTTTTTTTTTAAAAAAAAAAATTTGAAATTCAACTAATTCTTTTTTTAACCATAGGCCATAGGTTTTTTTTTTTTTTTTTTTGAAACTTAGGAATGATTAATTTACCAAAATAATATGGTGTTTTTGATAATTTCAAACCATTTATATATATATAAACTATCTATATACACTTAGCGGTGAATTGAGGCCCTCAATATGGAAATCATTTTAAATCACCTTCCATATAAGAGTAGATATATGTCCTCGAATATTAGTCATGTGTAGATATATCTCCGGTGTGTGTAAACTATGATCGCGTCACTGGTAGCCGCAGAATTGGAAGCTATGCTTGATAGTCGGTAAACTTCCTGATTATGCTACAAGTACATGTATTTAGACTCTCAATAGAACCCAGGTGTATTACATATGTATATGGTAAAAAAAAAAAGACTACCAATACATATACAAGAGTAAGAGTAGAGCATTGAATTTTACCTAACAAGTTAAGTTTCAGTCTTGAGATAATGAGATCATTGAAGTTTCCACTAAGAAGAATTTTCATTATTGACATTGAATTAAATTTGTGTAGGCTAGAGGGCAAGGTTGCCTTCATTACAGGAGGAGCTAGTGGAATTGGTGCTAGCACTGCTAAAATATTTGCCCAGCAAGGGGCCAAAGTTGTGATTGCAGATATTCAGGATGAATTAGGCCATTCAGTTGTCGAAACCATAGGCACATCAAGCTCATCCTATGTCCATTGCAATGTCACAGACGAATCCCACATCAAAAATGCCATTGATCAAACCATTGCAGATCATGGCAAGCTAGACATAATGTTCAACAACGCGGGCATAATTGGTGAGAACAAGTCCTGTATAATAGACAACGAAAAGGCAGAGTTCGAACGTGTCCTCGGTGTTAATGTCACCGGAGTTTTCTTAGGCATCAAGCACGCTGCTCGTGTCATGATTCCAGCTCGCTGTGGCAGCATTATTTCAACTGCTAGCGTAAGCTCGAGAGTTGCTGCTGCTGCCTCACACGCGTATTGCTGCGCAAAGCACGCTGTTTCGGGGCTAACAAAAAATACTGCTGTTGAATTGGGGCAATTTGGGATTAGAGTGAATTGCTTGTCACCTTATGCTCTTGCAACACCTTTGGCTACAAGTTTTGTTGGGCTTACAGATGAGGAACTGGAGGCTTATTTGAACTCAGTAGCTAACCTTAAGGGGGTGACTTTAAAGGCTGAAGATATTGCAAATGCTGCTCTTTATTTGGCAAGTGATGAGGCCAAGTATGTGAGTGGACACAATCTTTTCATTGATGGAGGTTTCACCATTGTCAATCCTTCGTTCCAAATGTTTCAGTACCCAGATTCTTCTTAATCACGTTTTTTATATTACAAGATTTTTCCTTATCTGTGAGAAATTGTTATTGTAGTTTCACGTGTATCACTCAATGCTTAATAAAACAGAGACCACTTCTCTAAAAATTCCATATAGCCGGGGAAAGATGTTTATGATGTCCTTTTTAAGTAGTGATGGAACCAAATTGTCCTTTTGAATCTGAAAACTTATTAAAATATGATATAAAATAAATAAAAAGTCTTATTTATTCATAAAATAATTTTAATTTATCCTCGTTAAAATAAAAAAAAAAAGATGAATTTTTATTTATTTATTGAAATTACTACTTTAACGTATGAATCCCTAAACTAGCTAATTTGAGATCTTTTTTGCCAAGATTTTGGAGTAGAGCCATACCCACCAAAGCATACTATATTTGACTAATTGAATTAGGACATTGCAATATTTCATTATATTTGAGAAATTTATAAAAGTAACCACTTAACTACAATCTCAATTCATTATATAATCTTGCACATATGTATGTATAGTAATGTATATTTAAAATTTAATTACTTGTAAATTTTTATTTAATAATTATGTATCATAATTTATAAAAAAACTCACCATAAAATTTCACTCAACGCTAAAGCCATATCCTAATTCACATGATTTTTTTACCTAAATTATCCAAAATAATGAACGCTTATTTCAAAATTAGATTAAAAGTAACTCAATTAATAAAAAATTATTATATAAATTAAAACTGGTATATAGTTTTTTTTAAAAATTATAAGGCTTAAATCTTATATTTCTAAAACTGCATATATTAAAGCACGTACGCCCTATATATAAGAAATGTTAGTGTTCTAAAATCGGACCAGTGATCAATTTAGTGATTTAAAAATTTAATGGGTGTTGGTTTTACAGAACAATTAAGAACTGATCCGCTTCACCGGTTTTGATCAATTTTTATCGATTTTTAATGTTTAACCGGACCGTAATCCTTTATTTGGCCAATTCAACCAACATGTTTGATTTTCAAAATACATATAAAGATTCATAACTCAAAATTAGAGGGAAAAAATTCTCTTCAATTTTTTTTCTAATGGTCTACGAGTCACTGGAGGACGCTTCAGTATTATGAGATAATATATCATGTTTCAGGTGTATATGTCATCTCTTTCACAACAGTTGGGTCCAAAAACTGTTGTGCGAGAGATGACATATACACCCGAAACATAATATAATTTTTCCAGTATTAGAGTACCCTTATCCCCAAAAACCCTAACCCTCAAACGCAACACAAGCATACGCAGGCACAGAGCTTTGTCATTCTCAATCTCACAAATGGGTCGCGTCCGTACAAAGACAGCGAAGAAATCTTCACGCCAAGTGATCGAGCGCTACTACTCACGCATGACCCTCGATTTCCACATGAACAAGAAGATCCTCGAGGAAGTAGCCATCATTCCATCAAAATGATTGCGTAACAAGATCGTCGGCTTCTCGACCCACTTGATAAAACAGATCCAGAAGGGTCCGATTCGCGACATCTATTTGAAGCTTCAAGAGGAGGAGCGCGAACGCCGTATGGACTTCGTCCCAGACGAGAGTGTCATCAAGGCTGGTCAAATTATAGAAAAATTCTATAATATATATAGTAAAAATGTATGAGAGACATGTCCATTAAGAATAGTCTTATGGATCCAGAAGGGTCCGATTCGCGACATATATTTGAAGCTTCAAGAGGAGGAGCGCGAACGCCGTATGGACTTAGTCCTATACGAGAGTGTCATCAAGGCTGGTCAAATTATAGAAAAATTCTATAATATATATAGTAAAAAATGTATGAGAAACATGTCCATTAAGAATAGTCTTATTGGAAAGACACAAAAATGAAGAGACATATCCTTTAAAATGAATGTATGTATCTCTGGGCTTCAAATGATATTAGGAATGGAAATAACTGTTAGGAGAGTTACACCCTAAACTAAAGGGTGCCCACAAGGCATCATTCCATGCCTATAAAAATGAGACATTGTGTTCATTTTTAATAATTCAAAAATTCATTCATTCTAAAGAGTCTAAAGTGTAGAGAGAGTTTTCACAATTCTTCCTTAAGTTCAAATTCTTGAAGAAATGAGTGTCCCTTCCACAATAACACCCAAATAATCGTGGGAAAACGTTAGCCACAAGAAATCTGTAGAGCATCGAGGAAGACCTAATAAGTTCTTAAGGATAAAGGAAACTCGATTTGGTTCTAATTTCAATATTCTTCAACCATTTCAGGTTTTTCTAAGTCTCATTATTTATGTTCTATTGCTTGTAAGTAGTGAAAATTTATTTGAATGATGTATGTTAAAATTGATTAATAACACATTAGAAATAACAAACTTAAGAACTTATTAAATTACATGTGTTGTTAAATTTGTTTTTGCATGTTTTAGTGTTCTTCTTCCCAGAAAATGTACTTCGTACATGAAAATTACGTAAGGGCTTTCAAACACCTGATGAACGTATAGGCAAAAAATCCTATATTTCACAGTTTCGTTTGAACGCGTATTCAAACGCCACTCGAACATCAGTCATCTGGAAAGGTTCGTTCGAACGCATCTTCAAACGCAACTCGAACGTAAGTCCTCTGGAAAGTTTCATTCAAACGCGTTTCGAAATGCTGCACTAACGTGAACTCACTGGAAAGCTTTGTTCGAACGGCTGAACGAACATGACACTAACACAATTCAATCTTGGAATTTTTTGATTTAAAATAATAATATAGACTTATATCAATCTATATTATCTTGATAATTTTCATATGATATACATGTTATAGCTATGTAATTTGGTATTATAGAATATATATATATATATAGATATATATATATATATATATATATATATATAATATATATATATATATATTAACTTAGTAAAATCATTATAAACTTGGTACTATTGGTTTAAGTTAATATTAGGAAATTCAATTATTACAAACATATACCTAGTCTATAATGTGATAAAGTTGAAAATTACTTGTTTGTTACATACTTGGTTGAAAGTTAAAAGTGTAATTATACACAAGCAATTTCATCCAAGCTTGTTTGAGTTTATATAAATAGTTACACACATATATTCGAAAATTATTGTACTTGTGAATTGAAGTATAACACTAAGATTGAACGCCTAATATATTCTATTGAGAAAGTGATTAAGGAAATTCTGTCAAAAAGACGATAAAAGCCTAAGTGGGTAAGGAATTAAGTGGTTACACCGGACCCCTCGTCCTTTGGGAATCTTCCTTTATTCACATATCATAAGAAACCTTAGTCATAAATTTAAGGACTTGTGTTATTTGGTATTGTTGGCCAAGATAACAACAAGTGGACTCTTAGTGTAACACATAAACAAGATCATACAGTTGATCATTGAGTGATTTGTCTTTTATAGACTTATTGATTACTGTTTCATTTCTAGTTACACATGGCTAATGGAAATATCACAGTACCAGTCGCTCATAGAGAGAAACCATATAAGTTTGGTGGAGCAAACTTCAAACAATAGCATAGCAAAATGTTGTTCTACCTGAAAACACTGCAGTTTGCTAAATATCTCAAAGAAGATCCTCCGGGTCCTGTGGAGGGAGAAATGGAAACAGCCAAACAACTGCGAGTTGAGACATGGTCGTCAGACAACTTCTTGTGCAAGAACTACCTCTTGGGAATGCAATTTTATAAACGGAAAATTTATAAAATAAAAAATTTAATCTAATTCTCACAATAAATTGTTTTATAAATTATTATTATTATTATTATTATTATTATTATTATTATTATTATTATTATTATTATTATTATTATTATTATCATTGACAATTGGGATATTTTGTACAATTATAATAACAACTGTTCTGAATTTCAACTAATTTTTTGAATCGAGATGACAAATCGTTTGGTATCTCAATCTAAATAGTGCTAATTCTCAAATTTCAATTGAGATTCGAGATTTTTAGGTTAAAATTCAAGATTCGAGACGATTTTTTCGTTTCGAATCCTAACCTGATTTTTTATTCATAAATATTTTTAGGATTTTCGACAAACTATAATAGGTAGTCATGTAAGAAACATTATTGAAGATGGTCTAAGTCCTTATACTATCTCCAACAAGTAGAAGTGGCAACGGGGTCAGACCGGGCCTGAGCCCAACGGGGCTCGGCTTGGGCCGAGCTTTTTAAAGGATGAATATTTTTAAATAAAAAAATAACTAAATTTTTAATACTGAAAAATGAAAAAAAATACGAATTTCAATGTTTTTAGTATTTTTGTGATTGGATCTTAAAAATTTAGTTATAAATATATGTATTTTGAATTAAAATGAATTTACATAATCAAAAAATATATTTTTTATTAGTAAAAACCAAGCTCGGGCCATAAAATATTTTCGGGTTGCTAGGCTTGGCTTTTATGACACCCATATCAACCAAACTCCCTACATAGGTCCTTACATTTATTAGAAAATAACATCACTTTTAATTTACGGAGTCATGTAGGAGAATTTTTTCCAACAATCCTTGAACGTATCTCATATTTAATATAAAATATTATATATTTTATTACAAATGTATTTTAAATTTATTTCAACAAATGGAATGATAATCTTAAAAAATATATAAATAATATTTAATTATAAGTTGTTAGTCTCGATTTGCGTGTAAGATATTTTTTCTATCTAAATATAGAGAATATGATTACCGAAAGTTGATGTAAGATAAATATATGATATATTATTTGGAGAGAAAAAAAAACATATTTGATATTTCTCTCCTTATATTTAAGATATGATATAAATTTTTAGGTTTCTTAAAGATGTTAACAGGTTACCCGTTACCTGATAAAAAATAGTAGGGGTGAACACAATTTCGGGTCAAACCGTGAACCGCACCGAAACGAACTGCGCGATTTGAAAAAATATTAAAAATGATTTTGAACCGCACCGAATCGAACTGTAAATTTCGGGTCGGTGTGCGGTTTTGACCCATGTCAAACCGCGAACCGCCCAAACCGCAAATTTTGACTCGAACCGCGACCCGAACCGCCTAAACCGCCGACCCGCGTTCAAATTAAATATTATTTTATATTTTTCTTCTTCTTTAACTATGAAAATTAAGATATTTAATGATCATATAACAATATGTAATGAATAAATGAAAATTATGTAATTTTTTCTTCAATTATAATGTGAAAACACACAAAATTTTCTTAAAAAATTTATAATCCAAACCGCCGACCCGAACCACCCAAACCGCTAAACCGCCAACCAGAACTGCCGCGGTTTTCCTTATCAAATTTGCGGTTTCTTTTCTAATTTTCCAAACCGCCAACCCACGCGGTTTGAAGTAAAAAATAAAAAAACCGGCCCGAACTGCACCGCGAACACCACTAAAAAATAGAGACTTATTTGGTAAGAATGGGCATACAACGTCCTTATTTCAGAAATGTAAAATTCAGGGACCGAGTTGTTAGTAGTGCAATTCCAATTTATTTTATTCCCAAATGGAACTCATCAATCCGCATCATTTCAATTTCACCTCTTTTGTCTCGTCTTTGCGTTCATTTCTTTTCCTCAAAAGATTCTCTTCAGTCTTCACTTCCTCCGACCCCTTTCTCTCTCCTCTCTCTATCCCAGATCTCAGCTGACCCACCATCAAAATCGCAACCATGACGCTTGGCTCAGGAGAATCCAGTGTCGTGGGTCTGTTCTTTTTTTCTTTTTTCCTTCTCTAATCTTGTCTTTTTTCGTCAATCTGTTCATACCCTTTGATTGATTATATCATTTTGTTGCGTTAGTTGTATCAGGTTTTGTTCTTTTTTGTCTAATTCACAGATGGGTCGTGATTCTAATTTTGTATCTGTTTTTTGGGGCTTTGTGTTGTTTCATGAAAATTTGTTTTGTATATATGAATCTGGGTTGCTTGGTTTGATTGTTAGTTAGAATTAATTCGTAATTATTGTGCTTTTGAATATTATATATCGATAAGGGCTTCTTGTTTCGTTTCCTGAATTAAACTTTTAATTAGATGAAAAAAAATCATTTATATAAACTTTGGTTATTTCAATGTTGTAGTGATGATTTCAATTTTTGGTAACTAGTTACAATGAAATCTTGTATGTGATGCTTAATGAAATTTGGAAGTTATGGTGCTGGCATGTGCTGATTAGGTTGCTACTTATTGTGCATCTACATTCATTACAAGATTGTTAAAGGCGAGAGGCGCACCGAGGCGATCAGAGCCAGAAAAGCGAGGCGCGAGGCGAGGGGTGCGAGGCGCACGCCTCACAGACACGAGGCGCACGTTTATTAATAATAATTTTAAATTTGTAATATATGCATCATTAACTTGTAAATATAAAAAAAAAATAATAAATAGATAATAATATTTTGACATATACCCTACTTTTATATTACTTCTACTTGTCTAATTCATAATACTTGACAAAATATGCACAGTTCAAAACTTCAAATTCAAGTGTTAATAAAAAATATGCATAGTTCAAGTTCAAGAAAATGAAAAACAAGTATTAAAAAAACATCTGCTGAAAAAATATAACTGAAAAAAAAATCGTTAATAAAGAAAATAAAAAGAAAGAATCGTAGATAAAGAAAATGTAAAAAATAAAGAAGAAAGATGAAGAAAGAAACAGAGCTAAAAAAAGTTCAAAAAAAAAAAAGAACTGTAAAAGACAAAAGAAATACAAATGTAAAACAAAGAATTATAAATAAAGAAAATGAAAAAAAGGAAAGAAACAGAACTGAAAAAAGTAAAAAAGAAAAATAAAACAGAACTATAAAAGAAAAAAAAAACATAAATGTAAAAGAAAGAATCGTAATAAAGAAAATGAAAAAATAGAAAAAAGATGAAAAAAGAAACAGATTTGGGAAAAAAAGAGTAAAAAAACTGATGAAAAAATCGTAAAATCATGATGCGCGCGCCTCACTGCGCCTCATGTCGCCTCGCTGGAGTCGCCTCGCCTCGCCTCGACCAGTTAGATGCGCATCGGCGATCGCCTCGTGAGCCTCTCGCCTCGAGGCGCGCCTCAGTGCGCCTCTAACAACACTGATTCATTATATATATAATGCTGTGTATTTAGATTTCAAATTCATTCTTTGGGAGCAAAGGGTTCTCACTAATTTGATATCTTTGAGCTTCGAAATGAAACTTTATGTTGACTTGTAACCTGTTCCTATTGACTTTGGAAGACTTTACCCATACTTATGTAGGTGGCCGGCCAATACATGCCCATATAAGATGGGCCCTTCTAGCCATCATGTGGGAAGATCATGTAACTTGTAGATGATCTTAATATTCGTTTGAATGTGTTTGAAGTTTTCATATATCCTGCTTATTTAGATTTTGGACTTAATTCTTTGGGAGCAAACAGTTTTTCGCTAGCTTGATATATTGTAGTTCAATAATGAAGCATGGTGGCGACTTGTTCCTTTGACTTTGGGTGACTTTACACATACTTCTGAGTAATACATGCCTATAAAACATGGGCCTATTAGCCACCATATGAAAATAACATGTAATTTATACATGCACTTAATATGACTGTGTGTTTATTTGATTTCGGATAATTCACTTTCTGAGTCTCTTCGTTTGAAGCGTTCTCCTGTATGTCATGTTTTGTAGGGCTATTGCATCTTTCTGTTGAATATCTCTTTTTCACCTTTACACTGCAAGCTGTAGTTGTAGTGGGTGACGTCTTCGTGTACTGTAGATGTCATAATATTTGCAGTTGGGTGATTAAATCCTCAAGTGCTTAGTTGGAAATTTTTGTGAAAGATAAATAGGTGTTCACGATGTTTGATTAGTATTAATGAGATTTTATGTAACCTTGCAGCGGTTTCATCCAAATTTGAGCTATGTTGATTATATTGGTGTTACTAAGTATTAGACTTTTTTGTGCAGTTCCTCGGAACTTCAGATTGTTAGAGGAACTTGAATGTGGGGAAAAAGGTATTGGAGATGGCACTGTCAGCTATGGAATGGATGATGGAGATGACATTTACATGCGCTCTTGGACTGGCACCATTATCGGTCCTCACAATGTAATTATATCTTCACTTTTTTGATAAATGATCTCTGTTTTGAAATTGTTCCATGATCCACCAGATGAAACATTACATCAGTGACCACACTTTTGACTTTACACAACAGGTCTTGTACCTTGATGTCTAGTGCATGATCTCCTGGCCTTCACTCGAAAGGGAAAGGAATGTAGTTTGTTTATTAACTTAGAAGGCCTCAATATTTGGTTTTTTTGGGATTGCAAAGGATGGAGAGTCACAATCGAAGAGTTCCATATTACTCTTTCTCATTGCAACACCCAATGTTATATTCAGCCGCCTTTATCCTTGTTAACGGAGGATTGGCATTTGGCATGTGATATACCATGAATGAAGAAAGAAAAATTTCTTACTCATGGGCAGATATTGAAAAGTCTGTTCTTATGCTGTCTATACATAAAATAAAGTTTGGTCAGTGTCTTGGAAACATTGTAAATAAAATTTTTTATGTTGGAATTTCTGCAATTGTCTATGGAGATTTTCTAGAAGCTAAAACCTATGTCACAAAGAGAGATAGTATTGCTGCTTATGTATTTTTTTTTGATATCTTACCTGGTTGGATAGATTGCATGGTTAATTACTTGTGTTTTTTCGTTTTTTTGTGTACCAGACAGTACATGAAGGTCGGATTTATCAATTGAAGCTGTTTTGTGATAAAGATTATCCAGAAAAGCCACCAAGTGTTCGTTTTCATTCACGAATCAACATTACTTGTGTTAACCATGAAACTGGAGTGGTATAATTATTTTTATTTTCTCTTGATGGGATTTTATTAGCTTCTGAATGTAAGATGAATTTGATGGCATGCGATTGCTGCAGGTGGAACATAAAAAGTTCGGAGTTCTTGCAAATTGGCAGCGAGAGTACACCATGGAGGATATACTCACACAGTTGAAAAAGGAGATGGCAGCCCCACACAACCGGAAGCTGGTTCAACCTCCCGAGGGTACCTACTTTTAGCTTCTAAGATCATATAAATAGTTATCTATAATGGACATTTTGCATATTGTATGCAATCTGCAATATATAGATTGTAACGCTGTGTTGATTCTGTTGATGTTAAGAACATTGAGAGGAATGCCCAAAAGGGCCTCCCTTGATTACTTCTCCATGGCTTCATCATCGTTTTTTTTTAATCAAACTTTATTGAAAGGATATTGTTTGATTAATGGGATTTTCTGTGTAACAAATATTAATGGTCCGTTTGATGTAGCTTTTCTAATATAATTTTTTCAAGTAGAGTTTTTGATTAAAAATAATAATTTAATTATTTGGTTGTGAAGGATGATTTTATTAAAAATTGTAAAATTATTTTATTGGGTAAGTTTTTTTAAGTTTGTGTTGTGAAATAAATGAAATAATATTTCTAAATTAAATAAGGGTATAATAGATAATTTAATTCTTTAAAAATACTTTTGAAGTTTTACTCCTTTGGCTTTTGTTAGTAAAGATAAAATAATTTTTTTAATCCTCAAAAGTTATACTTAAAATGTAACCAAATATCAATAAAATTTTTGAAAAGAATTTTTGGAATTGAAAAAGTTATTTTATCCTTACTAAAAGTCATACCAAATACACACTAAAAATAACATCTTAAGTAATATTTAAGATCTAATTGTAACATTGGATGGTAGCCTTATTTTTAGTCTCATTGTGAGAGTACTATCAAAAAAAAATTATATCCAACATTTGCATATTTATCACACTTCCAAAATTAGTGTTTTTTTTTTTTAACCAATTAGCAATTCGCATCGAATCCTCAATCATTTTAACTAACACGTGAGGCTGTATAAATGAACAGAGCCATTAATAACATATCGAGTTTAACTCACATTTGGCTTGATTCAAGATCAATTTGTTTAATAAATGAGCTACTTAAATTCGAAAATAATAGCTCGATTATTAAACGAGATTGACTCGGCTTATTTTTTACTCTTGAATACTATTGGAAATAGACTCGACTTGAATCGTATAAATATAATTCGACTATATATATAGAGCGATGGGTCACCAACATCTGAATTTTGTAGGGAGATTAATTAAAATTTGATGAAGTAAATAGAAAATAAAAACTA
Source organism: Zanthoxylum bungeanum (assembly GCA_019454045.1). Lineage (NCBI taxonomy): Eukaryota > Viridiplantae > Streptophyta > Magnoliopsida > Sapindales > Rutaceae > Zanthoxylum > Zanthoxylum bungeanum. Next base: position 17,073 of record SKCR01049933.1, read on the forward strand.
TATATATATTAATAGAGATATAACTTGAATTCGAGTCGAGCTTCGATTCCAATATTTTCTTAACAAGTCAAGTTTAAATATAACAAATGCAAAACTCGATTCGAGCTTGAGCTCACATATATAGTTATTGAATCGAGTCGAGTCGGGCACTACTCGGTCAATTACATCCCTACCTACAACACAATTTTGTTTTTTGAAATCGTTGGAAATCTTGCCGCCAAACCACCTCTTCCGGGCTTAAGCGGAGCAGGTAAAATATGCGGCTGTTCCAGACTCTTACAAGGCACTCTCTGGATTCGAATCCAGGACCTGAAAGTCAAATCATGAGTCATACACCACCAAGTCACACCCCTTGGAGACCCTACAACACAAACTACTATTAGTTATTTAACTATTTTTTTCCTCTGAGTCTATTTGCAACTTGCACTTGCAACCAATCAACTTACAGTTATAATCTAATTGTAACATAATTCCAACATATTTATGTGAGTAGTAGGGTGGGCCAAAAAACCGACAAAACCGGACCAAATTTACTGTTTTTTTCTAACGGTTCGGTTTGCGGTTCGGATTGGCCCACCCCAAACGGTTTACGGTTCGGTTCAGGAGCTAATCCGAACCGCACCTGTTAAACCGAACCGAACCGTTATAATTAAAAAAAATTATATATTTTTATAAAAAATTTTGTATTTTTCTTTTAATTTTATTATATGTTTTTTTATTAGTGTGTTAATACTTTTATTCTTAAATTTTTTGTTAATATATTTATTTGTTAATACTTTTATTCTTCAATTTATTTGTTAATACTTTTATTCTTAAATTTTTTGTTTTATGGTATCATCATTATTCTTGAAAGTAAGATATTGAATTTGTCTCTTAATTAGAATGATGGTAGCATCATTATTCAAGGTAATTTTTAAAAAATATAAGAATTAATTATGCCTCATTTTTCAATACTTAATGGAGTGCATGTGTTACGTGGAGTCACAGCTTACACCCTATCACTTCATATTATTTGTTGGATAGACTAGTTTTTTTTTCTTCACTTAAGTGGATGAAAATTTATTTTAAATATAATAATCCGTAAACCGAACCGAACCAATCCGTAAACAGCTGGTTTAAAAAATTTTCAATCCGAACCAAACCGTTATTTAATGGTTTGGTTTGAGAGGTAAAAAATACGAACCGTAAAATATGGTTTGGTTCGGTTTTTAGCAAAAATCGAACCGCGCCCACCCCTAGTGAGTAGATTGAAATCCTAAATCTCTTGTTTTCATTTAAAGAGATTTTATTAGCTAAACTAACTGACATCCTTATTATGAGAGCGAAAAATATTATGGCATAAAAGCAATTTTCTTCAAAAATTGGAAGATTAACCAATTGAAAATATCATTATATCACTATTCATTTCAAAATCTAACTGGCAATTTTACTCCTATGGGTTCTACTATTAAGAAACAATATAATTTTGGAGATGTTTTACTGAAATCTCTTGCCAACATGGGATTGTACACTACACAAAGATAGATACATGGTAACATATGCCACGACCCTTCTTTAGAATGGGTCCAACCCTATAAAGGGGTCTGTGAGTTACTTCAGCTAAAGTATTCTACATGTCATGCAATATAACTAAACTTGCAAAAAAAGTAATGTTCCACAAAATTCAATTCAATAAATCTCAAATAAATGTTTACAGCAAAATTTTACGAAAAAAATATGAAAATATCTTAAATCACCTATCTCAACAGCCAAAAGAAATGTCTAGACCAACCCGACTGATGGTTGTGGTAAACGAGTCTAATCTTGGAACTGATACTGCTATTGCTGTGCTGGCAAACCATCTGAGATGTTTGGGAAAAGATGGTGAGGTTAAATAGCTCAGTAAGTAAAACACTCATATTCTCAACAAGAATCCACCCAAAAAAAATGTGTATACATATATAATTAATATTTAATAACAAAAATTATTAGATAATGACTATCTCAAAGAAAATATACTCACAACGAAACACCTCAATCAAACAAGGTTTGTTAGCCGGATTCGGTATAATAATGGATTGAAACCATTGGGAAAATATCAATATCTCACTTTCCAAGGTTTCCCACCATATAACCTCGTATAAATGTGCAAGAAGAGGACTGAACCACACATATCTACTAACCTCGCATCTCCGACTACTATTATACTAAATCCGAAGCATAACAATAATAACACACATCATCCAATACAACACACATCATAACACTTCATCCATTAATCTCATCTCAAAATCACAAAGTACTCAAATATCTTGATTCATAATACAAACATACAATTATATCCAAAATTTGTATTCACAATTTATACTATAATGCTATCAATTACTCAATATAAACATATATGTATAAATAATTATACTATATTATATAAACTCATATATCAAACATCAACCAACAAATAATTATTTTAAGGGAATTATCTTACATTGCACTTACCTCAATCCACGTAAAAATTCTCTATATCGTTATGTCCTCGTTAAAACTTGGAAAAATTTAAAATTATGATTAAGTCCCTATATTTTACTAAAATTATGATTTTAATTTATAAAAATTTTAATTTAACCCCTAATACTCTCTACATTATCAATTCAGTACAAATCTCAGTTATCACCTAAAGTGTAAAAATTATGTATCGAGCTCCAACGACTCCAAAACTTTACAACGAGGTGATCAATACACAGTAGACGTCACTAGGATCGCAACGACGGTGATGGTACCGACTAATGATCAAACGACTTTAACTCTCGTTTTTGGCTCATTTCACTATAATCGAATGTCCAATTTGGGCAATTGAAGTGTCCAACCTGTGTATCTTGACGATGGAAAGATTCTGGTCCAAGAGGTGTTGTTCATGCACGGCGGAGCGTGGAGCAGCGAAATAATGGCGCGTGAAGGCGTGCCATGTGGATTTAGGTCGTCAGATATGCAGTGTTGTCTTTGTCTCGTTAAGAAGATTCTCCTGGAATGGTCACTCGCTGGAAAAAAGTGCTCGAATGACGTCAAACAACCCATCTCTCACTTCTGCCCACATTTTCTCTCTCTCCCCTATATTTTCTCTCTCTACTGGTTCGACTCTCTCTTTCTCACATGTCACTGAAAGCCTTCTATTCCCTTTTTCAACTGATAAACTGTTGGAAAATTATGACCCATAGCGTCACTATTTGTACAGATCATGGTGTTGTTGTACAATTTAACTATGTGACAAAGAAATTGCACTCTAATCATTTGTGATTAGATCACCTAGATGTATAAATGATATGAGGTCCCTATGATTAGTTCCTGGATTGAGATGATATGAGACAGTATCAGTCCACGAAGGATTAATCATTAAATATCCCTAGTCGTAGTATTATCGAGACTGGACATCGATAATGCGGAATAGACTAGTATTACACTTGTGCGTGTTATATGAGATCATAACGGCATAGTTCTCATATATTTGGGTATAGGATACTTATGCAAGTGTAATAGGAGGTTGTGTTTTACCGATGGTACGGAAAACAGCTTCGCTCTGGATAGACCCCTCGAATTCCATTGGTAGTATGACTATGTGTCTATGGAAGTCCGAAATCAGGGTAGGTGTATTTGGTCTTAAACCTGAGACTTGCATCGCTAATACTTGCGACAATCGGTATGCTTTTTTTGGTCGTCCAGGGCTTTAAAAACCGGTTCTTCTGTGTACACCAATGCTGGGTATATTGAGAATCGTAGAGTATTGAGTGTGATGTCAGACGGAAGTGTCACTTCAGTCATAGTGGAGATGATGTCACGTAGGATACGGTACTAGTGCTCTTAAGTTTGCAGTCATCGGGATATTATGACTAGGTCATGTATATCCGATAATAGAGACTAGTTACCAGACATCCGACATGTGCTTCGTACGGGGCAGACACGACTCCAGCCCCAGGCCTAGCACGTGACATCCGATACTGGATCGCAATACGCAATACTATGTATACTACGTCTGACATAGATTATATATCCAGTAAGAATATTTCTGAGAATTGGGTAGGCACGGTGCTTTGCTAGAAGCCAACCATGTCTTGTAAATCGGTAAGCACGTGGTACGAGGTACGCACGTATTCGGATAATCCGATGACCGTATTTACTGCCAACATATCCAGAGATCTCTTGGGTCGCTTCCCAAAGATTCACCGATGACAGTTGATTTAATTAGAATTAATCTGGGATTAATAAGAGAGAGAATTAATCTGGGATTAATTAAGATGGAGAAAATTAATCTGGAATTAATTGAGGTATTATTTAATCTAGGATTAAATGTGTTCGGAAGAGAGAGAACGCGATTAATTTGGAATTAATCGGTAAAATAAATTTATAGTTAATTTGATTTTTCTATTTAATTTATTCGTATGGGCTAAAATTAATATATCGGATATATTAAAATGAATTGGATTTCATTACGAAATTAAAGTTGGACTTTTATACGAACGAACGAATTAATTTAGAATTAATTCGTAAACGACATTCGTAATATATTTGCGAGGCATCGTTATTTAATTAAATTAGATTTAATTACTTAGCGACGAAAGTTCGTTTAATCGGATTAAACGGAAGCGAGCCGCGACAAATTTCGTAGAGACATTTTGAGTTTTGAATTCAAAATGGTGGGGCCCACTTCACACACATGTCACACATGTGAAGTGGTGGTTGGAAAGTGGTTTGGCATTTATGCCAAAACCACTTACTTTCCAACTACTTGGTTTAGTGAAACCAAATTACCCCAACTACATGGTTTTGGTGAAAAGGGTAAAACCCTTTAACAAACCTAGCTCTCTCTCTTCACACATGTGTAACACAACACTTGAAACAATTGGAAACCCTAATACACAAAATGGGCGTGAGTTTTATCTTGCAAAGAGGCTTGAGCTTCTTATCTCTTTCTCTTTGATTTTGTGGCAAAATCAACAAAGCTAGCACTTGGAGAATCAACTAAGGTGATAGGGAAACTACTTCAAGAGTTGGAATCATCACTAAAGCTTGGAATAAACAAAGGAGAATCTTGGAGATCTTCAACTCAAAGCTTGGAATCAACAGGAAGCATCTTCATCTTGGATCTTCTTCTCAAAATTTTAAAAGCCAATCCGTTCATTGTAAGTATATTCCGCAACTTACTTTGAATTTGTGAACATGTTTTCATGCTTATTAGATCCTTGGCATGTTCTAGGAACACTAACAATGGTATCAAGAGCCAATTTTAAGCATGAAAATTTTAGGGTTCATTAGACTAAAATTTGGGGCTTTTATGTTTTGAGCATGATTTCTTCAAATTGATGCTTTGAGCATGCTTAGATTATGTTAACTTAGAGTTGTGCATGATTAGATTTGAAATAAATTGATTGGATCAAAAATTAAAAAAATCTTAAGGAGGCCGAAAGTTACAGTGCAGTCCACTGCAGTTTTTGATTTTTTTGTAACATGAAATGATGTGTTTAAATGCATGTTTAAATGTTGATTGTTGGTTTGATTAGATTAGAATCAAAGTCAATAATGTTTATGTTAAAATCAAAGAGCATGTTGAGCATGAAATGATGAATTTAGGATTCAATTTGTGTTGAGCATGAAATGATGTATTTTGGCTTCAATTTGTGTTGAGCATGAATTGATGGATTAAGCATGATTAATTAAGTTAATTGGTATTTTGGAAATATTGAGTTTAATTAATTAATCATGGCTAATACACTTTAATTAAAGTAATTGTGATATTTGGAATATTATAATTATGTTAATAAGCCTTTAATTATGAATTGGGCTAAAAGTGTGTATTTGGGCTTAATGGGCTTGATTTGACTAAGTTTGGTTTTGGACTTTTGGATTGGATCCAATTGGGCCCAAAACCAATTCCATAAAGTCCAAATACATCACTTGGCCCTTTAAATAATTTAATTGGGCCTAATGGGCCTAAATTGATTTGTTGGCAATAGGGTGATTCCTATTGGGCCTTGGCATTTTGGGTTTGATCCATTATGGCCAAAGCCCATGCCTTAAGAATCAATTAAAAGCCCATTGGACTTTAATTGAAATGACATTGGATGTTATTGGGCCTTTGAGACCCATTAAGATTGGATTTGGAATCCAAGTCTTTAAGGCTTAAAAGTAAGTGTATGTATTTAATTTAGAATTAAATTGGAATTAGTATTGAATACAAATAAATTGGATTTAAAGTTGTAGTTCAATATAATTCAGATAAATGCGGGTATCTGTTGCGGGTATCCGCATACCCGCAATATTATTTTTTATTAATTAATATTTTTAGGACAATATAAAAAAACCTTCATATAAAAACAACTAACAAAACCTAAACCTAAAACATTAATCCACAATTCCACACTCCCACTCAGCCGCAGCCCTCAACCTGCCCATCTGAAGATTTTTTGCATGACTATTATTATTATTTTTAATCACACTTGTTAATAAAATTATAATACAAAAATTTGGATTAAGTTCATATGATCAGAAACGGGAGAGGAGCAAAATAAGTTAGTGTTTGCAGCAACTTCAATAGCTTTTCTGCTTCTTCATTACATTTACACCACTTGAGCTTTGTAAGCATTACTTTCATTACAATTAGCATAAAAAATGTGACCAAAGATTGGTGATTACTTTTTAGCTTATTGTCGATTAAGTTGGCTAACTTAGATCATTATAATTATGAAGGGAATAACTCGTTTTAATTATGTTTATATGAAAAAATAAACATATGGTACCGAGTCTTTCATACATTATGTTATCTGTATACTGTATATACATACATTGCATGTTGTATATGTCAAATGAAAAACAAATGTGAAAACTACAGTTAGCAATTAAAAATAAATTATTTAATTAAAAAAATTATATTATTAAGAACACAAAGTAATTCAAATTTTAAAAACCCGTAAAAAATCCGTTGGGTACCAATGCGGGTTTGGTAATTTATTTTTATATGCGGTGCGGGTTGGTAATGAAAATTAAAACTCGCAACGGGTATGGTGCGGGTTGGTAATTTATTTACATATGCGGGTGCGGGTTTGGTAATGGCAAACCTGCACCATACCCTACCCACTGCCATCCCTAAACACAACACTTGAAACAATTGGAAACCCTAATACACAAAATGGGCGTGAGTTTCATCTTGCAAAGGGGCGTGAGCTTCTTATCTCTTTCTCTTTGATTTTGTGGCAAAATCAACAAAGCTAGCACTTGGAGAAATCAACTAAGGTGATAGGGAAACTACTTCAAGAGTTGGAATCATCACTTAAAGCTTGGAATCAACAAGGAAGGATCTTGGAGATCTTCAACTCAAAGCTTGGAATCAACAAAGGAAGCATCTTGCATCTTGGATCTTGGATCTTCTTCTCAAAATTTTAAAAGCCAAATCCGTTCATTGTAAGTATATTCCGCAACTTACTTTGAATTTGTGAACATGTTTTCATGCTTATTAGATCCTTGGCATGTTCTAGGAACACTAACATAAACCACACACTCACTCTCTCCCTTTTATTTTCAAGATAAACACACCCAAAATCTAGAGCTGGTTTTGTTTTTTAATAGGGGCTATGGTGTTGTAGTTAGATTACGAGTGTGTATGTCTTTGTTTGCTGTTTTTTTTTTGGGAGAGGAAAATGTGTGTGAGTGTAGAGGATAAGACAATCAGTTAAATTTAAAAATATAAGATATCATAATTTACCCAACTTACAAAAATTTCGTCTTCGAAATTTCTTAATCCTAGAATAGCTCTGGATATTTCTCTATCATGTCTTGTTCTAATTCCCAGGTTGCCTCTTGTATATTATGATTATTCCACATGACCTTCACGAGATGGATACATCTTGATCTCAACTCTTGGACCTTCCGCTCTACAATTTACATGGGCTTTTCTTCGTAAGTCAGATTCTCGCTCAACTCTACCGGTTGGCTCTCCAGGATGTGAGTAAGATCTGGTACATACTTCTTCAACACTGATACATGATATACATTATGAATACTTTCTAATTCCGGTGGTAATGTCAGACGATATGCCACTTTTCCCACTCTCTCCAAAATCTCATAAGGACCATTATAGCGCGGTGTCAACTTTCCCTTTTCAGCCAAATTTCAACACTCTTCCAATGAGAGACTTTGAAAAAGACTTTATCCCCCACTTGGAACACAAAGTCCTTCATTCTTTTATCAGCATAACTCTTTTGTCGACTCTGTGTTGGGTTGGTGCTCAAAGCGCCAATCCGAACCGAATTTATGTCCGACTCATGAATACGAACATCCCAATTTTCCATAATATTACTTTCTTAGTGGTTGCACCTCTTGTTTTTATATACGTATTCGATCTAATTACTATTAGATTGAAACTAAATCTGATTTAGTGATATGTATATATTAGACAAAGACCCGAGAATATATAATGTAGTGCGCAGTTACATAGTAGTTTGTAATTGACATTGTAAAGTGTCACTACTAGAAATGTATTATCAAATAATGTTTCTGATCAAGATTTACTAACACGGACGGTTAGTTAAATCCATTGAGACCAGTACATATTGTATATCGTGACTTGGTCCGATGGTTTATACCGATGAACCATGAGTCTTGGGAGACTCGTATAGACATATAGGTGTTTATAGTGGATAAACACTGAACGAATCACCGAAGATTCTTAATTGATTGTACACCAACGTCAATAAGAATCTTCTCGGGATGAGTAACATAGTGGTCCTTCGACTTGAGATACCACTGTGGATATATGAGACATCCTCCACACTTAGATGGCAGTCACGTCACCGATCTATTAAGATCAAACCTCTGCTTGTTCGTTGGTGTGAACCGATCCCCAGGATATCCTATGTATGTCAATATAGGATCCGTCAATTCTGTGTACAGAGCATATGTAGTCCATATAAAATTAGCGATATGTTAAATCCATGGCTGTGATATACTTCAGAAGTAAGTTATGAGTGTTATTTAAAGATTGCTACTATATACGTCGATGAGATTATACCTATAGAGATTTGACGTTTATTTCTATATCTTTGGTATAATCCGGATACCTGTGACGGAGGGATTATATGTATGCAATGACCTCGACCTATATGATTCAGCGTGTTTATCTGTGGTCGTCATAAATTACGAGTGGGTAAATTATGGACACGAAATTGGATTTCGTGACGGATATGACTGAATCTAGAGAGTCTCACAAGTGAAATATACTCGTATAGCAGTATGGCAACTTTTATGAATAATACTGATTATTTATAAGTCGTTTACAGGTTAAACAAAAAATACATGCGAAGGAACCTAATAATCATTTCCTAATTATGTGTATTTGTATTTAATGATAGATTTTATTAAATACACATTAATTAAATGTCAAATTGTGATATTTGACATATATCATAAATATATATGTATTTGGATATTTAATGTAAATATAATACATATATTTAAAATATTTGTATTTAAATAATTATTTAATTATTTAGTTGTTAAATAATTAAATTAATTAAAAATATAAATATCTTAAGTTTTGATATTTTAGGAGATGCCTTGAGTTGCTTTTGCTGACTTGTTGAATTTTAATTAAAGTTGTAATGATCAAATTAAAAAGTTGATAAAGTAAACTTTAATAAAACAAAAAATAATATTAGATATTTTATATACCCCAAATTTCGGCCAAGGCTTTAATTGGGTGAGTATATATTGTTTTGTTTCATTTGATTAGGTTAAGGGTTCATAAGTTACCAAAAATAAACACAAAGAGTTGAGAGAAAAGTTTGAAGAACAAAGAGAAAAGCTTGGAAATTTCTTGACTTTGTAAGTTTTTCTTTAAATCTTCCAACATAGAAAATATTTCTAACATGATTAGCTTCAAAATGTGTTGTTAGGATGTGTTCTCTACACTTATAGTTTGTGTTGTAATTGGTTGTGAACTTGTTTGAAAGATGTATGCATGTATGGTTATAAAGTAAGCTTGAAATGGTTTCAAACGCCTACTTTTGATTATTTGATAATCATGTTTCCATTCTAGAGTTGATAAGCCACTCATTGATGACCTAAAATTATTTCTTGAGTTGTTTCATGATGGTGAGACTTGTTTGGTGTAGTTTAGATTGAATTAAAATGATGGATTTAATTGATTTGGTAAGATTTGTCAATTTGAAGAAATTGTAAAATTAGGGTTCTTAACCCTTTCCAATTTGGGGCTTTTCATATATGTGATGTATTATGGTGTTTATATGATTCATATTAATTTTTGGGTTGATTGGATTTGATCTTGGCATGTTTTGAACATAAAAGACCATATTACAAAAACTGAAAAATTCTGAGTAGTTTCGGCAATTAGCAAAAATTTGGGGTTTTTTTTGCAATCTAATTTTGATGTGTTTGACATGTTGGAAATCATTTTAGAAATGATTTAGAATCATCCAAAATTATATTTGACAATTTTAGGACTAAAATGATCAATTTGCAAACTTGTGGGGCAATTCGGCAATTGCCCCACAAGTTTGATTTCTTGTGTAAAATTTCAGAATTTGATAGTTAGGTAATTAAATAAATACGTTTATTTAATTGATCCAAGAAAAATTTTGAAATCAGAAAATTTTGATTTTCCGCGATTCCGCTGCGTTGATGGATTTCCGCCCCCTACAAAATGGTATCAGAGCGAGTCTGATTCTGGACACTCTAATATGATTATGCCTTTTAAATTCAATGTTTAATTTAATCTTTACTTGATGCATGCATGTGTTTATTTAATTTGATTAAATAAAGTAAAAAGCATATTTTGTAGAAAAATCCCTAATTAATAAGGTTGATGTTAATTATGTATTTGATACATGTTACATAGTATGTCTTGTCAATACGGTTTATGGATATTTTTCTGTGACTACATCCGAGATCGTTCCAAAGTTGTGAGGGTGTAGCCGATAGAAATTTATTTTTGCCGGATGTATATCAGATCCTAGATAAATTCAAGCGAAAACAGAATCATGAACGTGCCAAAGCTGTCAGGATTACACAAGTAACTTGAGTTTATCATTGATGAGTTTAACCTTGGTACGCCTCCTTGTGAACGTGTCAAAGCTGTCACAACGAGAAACGACCAGGACCGGAAACCCATGAGTCACTATTGAGTGATTGACAATGAGTTGTCTATCTGTGAATATACGTAAACGAGATTGTGCCAAAGCTGTGAGTCGAAATATATTCATGAGGTCCACTTCCCATTATGGAATTCGATTTAATTATTGAATTCTCGTTTTTCGTTGGGGGATTGCGATATTACGTAAAATAGTGAGAGACACTGCTAAGTTTAAAATATTCCATGACTTAAGCAGTGTGTAATATTATGAAAATTATCGCTTGTTTGTTTTCCTTTTTCTATATTTGATAGAATTAAACTTTTAATCCACTGCTTACATATTTTAATATGTTGTTTCTGACTTGACTTATGGTTGCACTTCTGGAATAGGTTCTAGATACTAATAGACTAGGATATTGTTAGATCAGTCTAAACCATCGGGAACTGTTGTTCCGTTTTTCTTGAAAAATCAAGATGGTTAGTGACTTAGTTACTAAGTCATGATAGATAATCTGGATAGATATCCATTTTAGGATATTATTCCGTAGAGTGAATAGTTTCTTGTGCAGTAAGAATTGATACGAATCAGTTTATGTCTCTAGATTCTTGACTTACATTAAGAAAACCTCATTATGTATTTATTTATTTGATAATGACGTTTCTTAGCTTTAGTTACCTTTAGAGGTAATGTGTCTGACACAGTTTGCTAATCAATTATTTGCAATTGTTATGAATAATTGAAAGTAAATTATAAATCTAAAGAAAAGAGATGCGTATAGTTATGTATTTGATACCAGATCTCTCATTTAGTTATTTAAAATATTATTTAATGATTATTTTGATATTTGATATCAGAACTTGTGACTATTGGATAGTTACTTGTTCTTTGTAAATAATTATTATATATTTTAATACGACTAATAGTGTCATTGACGCAGAGATAAATATTAAGAAAATATTCGGTAAAGTAAATAATTTAGAACAGTACTTTATGAGATTTCGTCACTTAAGCATTAGATGCTTGTTCCGTATGGTAAATGATGGTCTGATATAAGATCACACCACATATATTTTTCCATTTAATGAATATTGTATTCGAGAATGTGATTAAATCTCATTTAACCAATGATTATCATTGAAGCATAAGATTTATTTAACTGATACATTAAGATGTATGTAATTTAATGAATTGTATAATTGCTTAAGGTAGTTTTCTCTACTTCATAACTTAGTTGATGAATTGTCATAACTTATTACGTGTTTCTAAAAGAACACATATTGAATGTCTTGAAAGATTCAAGAACTTTCAATCTGTTATGATGAAACACATATAGAACATCTTTGACTAGTTCAAAGATATTCGATCTAAAGTTTTGAAAACTTTATCCTTAAATTTCATAACAAGTCTTTGATTTGTTTAAAGATATTTGATATGATCAAATGTATGAATTTATGGCAATTAGTTCTAAGATTATTCTGTGAATAAGATTCTTACTCAATATAATTCTTCCACAGTTCCATCTTGATGGAATTGGACAGTGGGAGTAATTGAATCATATAAGATTTGATTCGTTTGATATTGAGTGTTACCGAATTAGTTTCAATATTTTTGGGGATATGCTCCACTAACACTAATCCATCCTTTTAATTAAGGTTTCATTTGTTTCTACAGTTACATACATAATATGTATTGGTAGAACATTCAAATCTTTAAAATGTTTGAGATTTGAGTCTTTCTTTTGTATAATGGTTATATAATTGAAAGTACTTGCGCTTTAGAGGTACAAGTAAAAGTTTATCATTTATTCTATTTAATAGAATATTATATTCTATTTTATAGAATATCTTTTCTATGATCCCGAATAATAAAAATTATTTTATTACTTGGTATGTAACATTTGATGTTGACTATTGTAGAAAAGATTTGACTTATTGAAGTCAAATGTGAGACTGATAAACCACAAATGGAATTACGTAATTAATAGGATGAAACGACCCTTAGACATCTTCCGTATAAGTCCAATAGGATGTCAGAATCATTCATGAGTATTTGATACTTAATAGTTCTGTTGTTTTCTTATCGAAGAAAATTATCCTATAACTTAGAGTGTGATCGATATTTGATATCGATTTCGAAAATTACCATTGAACCATAGATCTAAGATTGTTCATAGCTTACTATGATCAAGTTTTGAACTTGATTAAGCTTTCGTTATGAATAGTTTATAAAATGTGCTAATGGTTTGCGCAACAAAAGTATTTCGAGCTAATTAAAGATTTGACATTTACAGTATGACAGTGAGAAATGTTATACTCAACAATCTATTGTAGATTCTGAGGAAACTTATCTCTAGTCACACTGATTGAACAATTAAGATCTGTTCGTTAATGTTAATATTAAATTGTATATTTTAGCTAAAGAATACAAAGTGACGTTTTTGAATGGCTTCTTCGGATAAGAGATCAGTTGTGATTTCTTTGTTTGAAGAGTAAATTCTGGAATGGCCCTAAAGTTTGTGTTCTGCTAAGATTGCAGTTTGGTATACTAGCTTATAGATCCTATTGTAGACTCTGGTCAGCCTTCTGAAAATCCATGTTCTCTAATTTTGATATCAGTCACATATGTGATAGAAGAGTTAATGGGAGCGTAATTTTTTTCCTAGTGTTATACATCCTAACGAAATTATCATTATTAAGGTAATAATGAGATATTTGTGAGGTAAAACGTTTACTTAAGTCTTATTTACTCCATGAAAGTAGGGGAGTAGTTTCTGTCATATTCGATATAAAGTTTTATATAAGATATACAACTAAGAGACTTGTAAGATACTCTTATTATTCTATATTAGATATAATCTAATAAAGGACACAACAAGACTATCTGTATGACAGTTAGTGTCTGTCTTATATATAGCATTCATCTTTCGTAAAATATGATTCATTTTTCGAAAGAGATATTGATTAGAATGTTTAATAAATCTTATGTATCATGTAATTAGGGGTGAGCAACGGTTCCGGGTTTACCCGGAACCGGTTGGAACCGGACCGATTTTTCGGGTTTGGAACCGGAACCGATTGTAATCGGGTAGGTTCCGGTTCCAAAAATGAAGGAACCGATTTTATCCGGGTAGGTTCCGGTTCCAAAATGATTGGAACCGGAACCGGACCATGGAACCGGTTTTATACTTCTTTTACTGTTTTTTTTTTTGATTTTATGCTTATTCAGTATTATATATTCTTTATTCCGATATTTTGCTGAAACACTTAATTCACTTCTAGTTAAGTCAAGAATCACATTTATATTTATTTTATAGTTTTTTTTTGCCGTAATTTTTTCTTCATACTGTCTTTGGTTTTTTTGGATCTAACTTCGTTATTTTTTTTTAAAAAAAATTATTATTTTTTTTTCATGAAAATTCAGAAGAAACAGGGCAATGGCACCAAGCAAAGTAATGCAAGCAGTTTCCGCACTCCGATTTGGTCCCCGTTTTTTCCTACGAACTCGTATTGGAATGTATTTTTCATTAAAATATTTTAAAATAGGGTAATTCGAAACCGGACCGGAACCAAATTAGAACCGAATAATAGGGTACCCTGTTTAATTGGGTAGGTTCCGGTTCCACTTAGTGCGGAACCGAATTTTTCTGGGTAGGTTCCGGTTCCATGCGGAACCGGAACCGAAACCGGTTTTGCTCACCCCTACATGTAATGATGACATAATGAATACTTTATTATGTACGATTAAAGATATCGATTGAATTGTAATTGTTACGAGTTATTTTGATACTTTATAGACCATGGGATGGATCTTGAAATATGTTCTTTGTGATCTTTGAGATATTAAGAATGAGTTTCTAATTCATGGAGCATACAATTTGCAACCATTTGGGTCATATTAGTTTTGAGTCTGATTATGACGTTATACAGTCTACGTCATCAAGAGTCAGAAAAGATACAGTGGGAGTGTCACAAAATATTCTACTTTGATAGTGGAATTAGATGCAACTTATGAAGTATTGACTTATGAAGTTGCGTAATGACCTTATATATTAGAAGTTTTCACATTAGTATTGTAGGTTGTTTACATAGTATTTTGGATTTGATCCACAAATACTTGTACAACTTAGTAGCTATAGCAAAATATTGATGTTGCATCTGAGTCATATTAATGTATAACTTAGGTTCTACAAAATATGAATGATGCTGTCTAAGGAAACAATTGGGTTTGTTGGACAAACTCAATATGTCATAACGGACCTGCTTCTTGTTGCATACCTCTTGAGTGCTAGGTGGGCTCTTGAGGGCTATGTGCATATGATGCACATTGAGATGTGTATATGATACTGTGGATTGGCACTAGATCAAATGGGAGAAATTATGGGGGTTGGTGCTCAAAGCGCCAATCCGGACCATATTTATGTCTGATTCATGAATACGAACATCTTCTTTTTCCATAATATTACTTTCTTAGTGGTTACACCTCTTTTTTTTTATATACGTATTCGATCTAATTACTATTAGATTAAAACTAAATCTGATTTAGTGATATATATATTAGACAAAAACCCGATAATATATAATATAATGTGCAGTTACAAAGTAGTTTGTAATTGACATTTGGAAGTGTCACTACTAGAAATGCATTATCAAATAAAGTTTCTGGTCAAGATTTTTTAACACGGGTCGGTTGGTTAAATCCATTGAGACCAGTTTATGTCGTATATCGTGACTTGGTCCGATGGTTCATCACGATGAACCATGAGTCTTAGGAGACTCGTATAGACATGTAGGTGTTTATAGTGGATAAACATTGAACGACTCACCGAAGATTCTTAATAGATGGTACACCAACGTCAATAAGAATTTTCTCGGGTTGAGTAGCATAGTGGTCCTTTAACTTGAGATACCACTGTGGATGTATGAGACATCCTCCACACTTAGATGACAGTCACGTCATCGATCTATTAAGATCAGACCTCCGTCTGTTCGTTGGGTATGGACCGATCCTCAGGATATCATGTGTTTGTCAAGATATGATCCTTCAATTCTTTATACAGAGCATTAATAGTCCATATATGATTAGCGATATGTTAAATCCATGGTCGTGGTATACTTCGGAAGTAAGTTCCGAGTGTTATTTAAAGATTGCTAATAGATACGTCGACGAGATTATACCTATAGAGATTTGACGTTTATATCTATATCTCTGGTATAATCCAGATACATGTGACGGAGGGATTATACGTATGCAATGAACTCGACCTGTATGATTCATCGAGTTTATCTGTGGTCGTCATAATTTATGGGTGGGTAAATTATGGACACGAAATTGGATTTCGTGATGGATATGCCTGAATCTAGAGAGTCTCACTAGTGAAATATACTCGTAGAGCACTAGGGCAAATTTTATGAATAATACTGATTATTTATAAGTCGTTTAAAGGTTAAACGAAAAATACATGCGAATGGATCTAATAGTCATTTCCTAATTATTGTGTATTTTTATTTAATGATAGATTTTATTAAATACACATTAATTAAATGTTAAATTGTGATATTTGACATATATCATAAATATATATGTATTTGGATATTTAATGTAAATATAATACATATATTTAAAATATTTATATTTAAATAATTATTTAATTATTTAATTGTTAAATAATTAAATTAATTAAAAATATAAATATATTAAGTTTTGATATTTTAGGAGATGTCTTGAGTTGTTTTTTTTTTTGACTTGTTGAATTTTCATTAAAGTTGTAATGATCAAATTAACAAGTTGATAAAATAAACTTTAATGAAACAAAAAATAATATCTAGATATTTTATATACACCAAATTTCGGCCAAGGCTTTAATTGGGTGAGTATATATTGTTTTGTTTCATTTGATAGGCTAAGGGTTCATAAGTTACCAAAAACAAACACAAAAGAGTTGAGAGAAAAGTTTGAAGAACAAAGAGAAAAGTTTGGAAATTTCTTGACTTTGTAAGTTTTTCTTTAAATCTTCCCAATAGAAAATGTTTCTAACATGTTTAGCTTCATCATGTGTTGTTAGAATGTTGTCTCTACACTTATAATTTGTGTTTTAATTGGTTGTAAACTTGTTTGAAAGATATTTGCATGCATGGTTATAAAGTAAGCTTGAAATGGTTTCAATGACTTCCTTTTGATTATTTGATAATCATGTTACCATTTTAGAGTTGTTAAGCCACTCATTGATGACTTAGAATCGTTCTTGAGTTATGGTGAGACTTGTTTGGTGTAGTTTAGATTGAATTAAAATGATGGATTTAATTGATTTGGTAAGATTTGTCAATTTGAAGAAATTGTAAAATTTGGATTCTTAACCCTTTCTGTATATGATGCATATTAATTTTTGGGTTGATTAAATTTGATCTTGGCATATTTTGAACATAAAAGGACCAAATTGTAAAAACTGAAAAATTATCGACAATTAGCAAAAATTTAGGGTTTTTGTTGCAATCTAATTTTGATGTGTTTGACATATTGGAAATCATTTTAGAAATGATTTAGAATAATCTAAAATTATATTTGACAATTTTAGGACTAAAATGATCAATTTGCAAACTTGTGGGGCAATTCAACAATTACCAAAAAATTTGACTTCTTGTGTAAAATTTCAAAATTTGATAATTGGGTAATTAAATAAATAATTTTATTTAATTGATCCAAGAAAAATTTTGAAATCGGAAAATTTTGATTTTTCGCGATTTCGCTACGTTGACGGATTTCCGCCATAAAACCCTTACACTATGCACCTCAATAGTCTAGCTCGGATCAGTTTGATCCTTTTAGATGTCATATCTACCAAGTTTAAACCATGAATCTGTTTATCTCCAACCCCGCCCCAACAAACAAGATTCCTACACCTCCTCCCATATAAGGCCTCAAACGGAGTCATACCGATGCTAGCCTGGTAGCTGTTGTTGTAAGCAAATTCTATCATATGTAAATAATCATCTCATCCTCCTACAAAAGTCAATACACACTATCTCAGCAGATCTTTTAGTGTCTGAATAGTCCACTTTGATTGCCCGTCAGTCTGAAAACCTTCGACCCCATAGACTTCTGGAAACCTTGCCAAAAACGAGAAGTAAATCTAGCATTTCTATCTTATACAATCGACGTTGATACTCCATGTAACCATACAATCTACTCCACATACAATTTTGCTAGCCTCTCTAGTCCTCATGTAACTCGAATTGGCAGAAAATTGGAAAATTTTAAACAATCGATCCATTATCACCCAAATTGCACAATAGCCTTTCCGTGTCATTGGTAGCCCTATTACAAAATTCATCGCAATGTTTTTCCATGGCCACTCAGGTTTAGGTAGAGGCTGGAGTAATCCAGTTGGATGTTGATGCTATGCTTTGACCTCCTGACAAACCAGACGAAATACAAACTCTGAAATCTTTCTCTTCATTCTCGACCATCAGTATGTTTTCTCCAGATTCCGATACATCTTGGTGCTCCCAAGATGCATATTATACAGAGTATCATGAACTTCATACAAGATCTTATGCTTAAGTTCTCCGGTATGTGGTACCACAACTCTATCACCAAAAAGCAATACATCATCTGAACTCAATCTGAAGGTAGTAGTCTTACCATTTGTAGCCTCTACTTTCCATTTCCCATATTGCCCACCTTCATTTGGTGATATTTTGAGTCTATCTAGCAGTGTAGGTCGAACTTTCATATAATCCATAAGCCATCCTCTGTCAGATACCTCAAAGATCAAATGTAACGTTGTCATCTCCTCAAACATCCGATGTCTAGCTCTCAAAAACTGCAGTTTACCAATGTTCTTCCTACTTAATGCGTCAGCAACTACATTGGCCTTTCTTGGATGATAATTAATAGTACAATCATAGTTACTTAAGAACTCCATCCAACGCCTCTGCCACAAATTCAACTCTTTCTGAGTGGGAAGATATTTCAGGCTCTTATGGTCGGTATAAATCTCACACTTGGCACCATATAAATAATGCCTCCAATTTTTAGAGCATGTACAATCGCTGCCAACTCTAGATCACGGGTGGGATAATTATTCTCATTTTTAACAGTCTCGAGGCATAACCAATCACTCTCCCATGTTGTATCAGCACACATCCTAATCCTTGATGCGATGCATCCGTATAAACCATATATCAGTCAAGTTCAGACTGTAGAGTGAGTACCGATGCAGTAGTTAATTTCTTCTTTAAAATTTGGAAGCTCATTTCACAATCGTCAGTCCATACAAATGATATTTCCTTTCTCGTCAGCCGAGTCATCGGAGTAGCATAATAAAGAAATCTCAGATAAAATGACAGTAGTAGCCTGCTAATCCCAAGAAGTTCCGAACCTTTATCGTTGTTATCAGTCTCTCCCATTTCAGAACTGCTTCGACCTTCTACGGATCTACATAGATCCCCTTTCATGAGATGATGTGTCTCAAAAATACCATATTGTCCAGCCGAACCTCACATTCAGAGAACTTGGCATATAATTGCTTCTGCCTCAAAATCTCCAATATCAATCGAAGGTATTGCTAATGATCGATCCGAGAGGGCGAATACACAAGGATGTCATCAATAAACATTATAACGAACTTATCCAAATATGGTTGGAACGCTCTATTCATCAAACCCATGAATGTTTCAGGTGCATTAATAAGTTTGGATGACATCATTAGGAACCTATAATGCCCATATCTAGTTCGGAATGCAGTCTTCAAAATATTCATATCTCGGATCCTCATCTGATGATATCACGATCGAATATCGATTTTTGAAAACACCGAGGCTCCTTAAAGTTGATCAAATAAATCATCGAGATGAGGCAACGGGTACCGGTTCTTAACCGTCATCTTATTGAGCTGACAATAATCGAACAATACTAGATCTTTTTTTCATGAACAATACTGGTGCTCCCCAATGTGATACATTGGGTCTAATAAATCCATGATCCAACAGTTATTGCAACTGTTCTTTCACCTCCTTTATTTCTATCGGGGCCATACAATACAAAATTATCGAAATAGGGGCGGTACCAAGCATAAGATCTATAGTGAATTCTAGATCTCTATGTCGAGGCAATCTTGGTAACTCATCGGGAAACACATCATGGTACTCTTTCACAACTAAAATATATGATATCTGAGTTGATTCCCCATCCTCCATTGTGGCGATACTCTCTAAGAAGCCTTTGCAACCCTATCTAATCATTCTACAAGCCGAAATGGTTGAAATGATAGGTGCCACAACCCGACTACGATCACTGACTATTTTAAACTCTCCGTTGTCGAACCTAAACATCATATCTTTGTCACTGTAATCAATAACGGCTCCATGAGTTGTCAGTCAATCCATCCCTAAAATCATACTAAAGTACTCAATCTCTAACGGGTAAAGTACAACTGGTAGATTTCTCCCTCAATCTCAGCACTCAATCCCATGTATACTGCATCTATCCTAATGTCCTTCCCCGAAGGAAGACTCACAATCAAAAGAATCATGTTGGACTCCGCTACACTACCCAGACAAAGAATACAAGCAGTGACAATAAATGAATATGTAGATCTCATATCATAAAGAGCTCGAACGAGCATATCTGATACTCGAATTGTACTAGATACAACATCGCCACTATCATGTACCTCATGCTCTGTCATGGCGAAGACTCATCTTCTATCAGCATCGAATGCAGTATGTGTCTGAGATGTCTATCCTCTACCATCATATGCTCCACCAGAGTCCCTCTGCCTTTGCCCTGTGTGAAACTCGAGCCTCACCCACGACTACCATAAGAACTTGTCCCTCTACCATGTCCTGATGTCACTACTCCTCTTGCTAGTTGCTCAGCTCCTCGAGATCCATCACCAGCGGGGCAACTGACATTCGTAACATCTATTTCCTTTGTTGCATTGTGTGTTGATATGACCCTCCTGATCATAGTTATATCATCGACACGTGTTAGTCGGTCGAGATGCACTCGCTGCACTCTAATCACTAGATGGTACTATGCCTCTACTATGACCCTGCTCAGTCTGTCCCCCACAGAAATGTCATTTAGGAGGGGCACTCTGTGTGTCTCTAGGTGGTATCCCGCTATGCCTCGACTGTGGAGAATAATGTCTGCTATCTTGTCTCCCCTCAGAAACCTCATCTCGTCTCATCTTCATGCTCTCTCGAAAGACTGTTATGTTTTCTCTCTCAATCTTAATGTCACTCTTTGCAGTCATAGCTCTGTCAACTATTATGTATATGAAAGCTTTTTCAAAATTGAAATCATCGACCTAATCCCCTATCTCTAGTCCACCCTTGAACTTCTCGATAAAGTTTACTCCCCTAAGAGCCATGAGCTACAAAGATTGTCCCTTTGTTGTTTATTATAGGTTATTGTGTGCCCACAATCTTAACTTATATGAATAAGTAAAATATTTGAAACTCCAGGATACGTTGACAACATAGATTAGTGGACCACCTAAAAGATTAAATACATATGGTCCCCTCTTATATTGCACACATAAATTGAATCTTAAAATATGACTTGAATTCGGTACTCTTTTTTTTAATAATTCTGATTGATAATTATTAGATAATAATGTAAATGAAATTGAATATTAAATAATAATTATTATTATATTAAAATACGAGTGGAAGAAAATTATTTTAAAAAAAAACTTAACATTAGTAAATTTAACACTGAATTCAAATTCCTCAAAATCATGCTCTCATAAAATTGCCTAGCCCAATTGGCTTAACAAAAATGATTTTAGTCTAGGAATGCCACTTGAATATTGGTATTGAAAGTTAAAATAACATTTAATAATGTCAATTCATCAATTATGATAATAAATGAAATCAGGTTAATAACTTAAAATTTATATCAAATTTTTTTTTTACCAACATTTCTTAATGTTGGTGTTGTAATATTAGTTTCATTAAACAGTAATATAACATGCAAATCAAACAGATTAACAACTAAAAGTAGATTTAGATGCAAAAACCCTAATACCAGAAAAACTTCAAGACAAACCTGGAAATCAAGTCTACAGATTCAATCCAAGTCGAGATCTCTCTGTCCTTAAGAACTTATTGGCCCCGTCACAGGTGCTCTACGGATTCAAATTGCCAACGTTCTCCCAGGATAACTTGGATACTTCTTGTTCAAGGAGAACTCCTTAACAAGTATGCGAACTCGGATTCAATGGTGGATCTCTCTCTCAAAACAAGGAAAACACAACGCCTTCTTTTTTTTTTGGTTAGATATTCTGTATATGTTCTCTATCTATCATTTGGAATAAAGACCTTCTTTTATAAGGCATGGAGGGGTGCCAATAGGGCACCCCTTGGGGTGGGTTGCAACCCTCCAAGGATTGCAACCTCCCATACACCCCTTGAAAATCCCAATGATCTACCTATACATATACATATCCTATTAAAGGAATTTAAGGAATTTACAACAATCCCCCACAATTCTTCAAATATTCATTCAGGCACGTGAGAGAGATACCGTGAGCTAAAGCTGCATCGAAATAGGTATATTTCGCCTTGAACCTTTCCTAGTGAATGACAATCGGATTTACTTGGCAAACCAGTGACCCATAGTCTTGAACTGTTCTGTCGTTGGTGTAAACCAAGACAATTACCAACACACAGCTTTAATTCGACCATTTACCTGTGCTACGGTTGTGTTCATTTTGGCCCTGAACAACTATCCTGGATTCATCAAGCACTTTAGGGTAGCCCGCCTTTAAAGGTTCCCATGGAAGCGGCCTCACTTCTTACTTGAAATAGGTGATCTACTATGAAGAGGTAATCTGTCTTTACCCTAATTAGGACTCATCTCCTAATATAGTGATCATTAAAAGCCTTAGCTTATCCTAACCAATGACAGACAGCACTCAATGTCATTATCGGAATGAGAAAAAGTACAAAACTCTTCAGTGCTTGTTTTGAATTGCACAAAGTTTCTGTTGTCCCTTTTGAACCTAGATCTTGAGATCTCCAGTCAGCTAGGTTGGGTTTCCACAGTGACAATTCTTAGACTATAGGCTTCAAGCCCATTCCTCTCGATGACTTCTCAACTTGCTCTCGAGGTAAACCTTTAGTTATTGGATCCGTTAGGTTTTCCTTTGACTTGACATAATCGATCGTTATTATGCCACTTGAGAGCAGTTGACGTATGGTATTATGTCTCCGACGTATGTGTCGAGACTTACCATTAAACATTGTATTTTGGGCTCTCCCAATTGCCGATTGGCTATCACAATGTATGCTAATCGCTGGCACCGGTTTGGGCCAACTAGGAATATCCTCCAGGAAGTTCCTAAGCCATTCTGCTTCTTCCGCTGTTTTGTCTAACGCTATGAACTCTGATTCCATAGTAGACCGGGCAATACATGTTTGCCTCGAGGATTTCCATGACACGGCTGCATTACCAAGTGTGAAAACAAATCCAACCGTAGATTTGGAATCCACTATATCAGATATCCAGCATTGCTGTATCCCTCTAGAACAGCAGGATATCTCTCGTAATGTAGCCCATATTTTGAAGTTTCTTATACCTCAAAACACTTACTATGGCTTTTCCAGTGGTTATGGCATGGATTGCTAGTATATCTGCTAAGCCTATTCACAGCTTGAGCGATATCAGTTCGTGTGCAATTTGTGAGATACATCAGACTTCCGATGATCCTTGAATACTCTAATTGCGATATGCTTAAGCCAGTATTCTTTGATAGAGGAAGAGTTAGGTTAGCTACTCCCAAATCTTTCATATCAAATTTGCTGGTTAACACTTTCTTGGTAAACTGAATCAACTCATGATTATTACCAATTATCAGCGTATCGTCTACATAGAGACATACAATGACATATCATTTTTGAGTTGATTTGGTGGATATACACTTATCACACTCATCAGTTTTAAACCCACTTGACGACATCTCTTTGTCAATGTTCTCATATCATTGTCTAGGTGATTGTTTTAATCCGTACAAGGATTTTACAAGTTTTCAAACCTTCTGTTCTTATCCAGGAACATTAAACCCTTCTGGTTGTTCCATGTAAGTCTCTTCAGCCAATTCACCATTCAAGAATGACATCTTTACATCATTTTGATGTATTTCAAGACCAAATATAGCTCTTATGGCTATAAGCATTCTACTGATGTGATACGAATCACTGGTGGATAAGTGTCAAAGTAAACAAGGCCTTCTTTTTGTCTATAACCTTTTATGACAAACCTTGCCTTGTATTTCTCTATTGATCCATCCATTTGTAGCCCAGTGGCTTACAACCTGGAGGAAGATCAACCTACTTCCAAGTATGGTTTTGTAGGATTGAATCAATCTCATTGTTCATAGCCTCTTTCCACATAGGTGTCTCCGTAGAAGACATAGCTTTCTCATAGTTTCGAGGCTCATTTTCTAACTAGTATGTCAGAAAATCGAGTCCAAATGACTTATTCATTTGCCTCAACATTTCTATGTTGATTTGACTCTTGGTCAACCCGATCACTGTCATTGACAGTATCAACAGATCTTTTGAGAAATTCTCTTCTTTGTCTTTCCTTACAAGGAAATGTCTCTTTAAAAAAAATATTGCATTCCTTGACTCAATCATCACATTTGGATTGATGTCAAGAATCTCATTCTTGTGTACCAAGAATCGATACGCACTACTGTTGCAATCATATCCGAAGAATATACAGTCAACAGTTTTGGGTCCTATTCCACCTTCTTAGGTTTAGGAACCATCACCTTGGCAATTGGCAAGACACCCCCACATTTTCAGATATTTGTAGGAAGGTACGTAACCTTTCCACAACTCATATGGTGTCTTGTCCAATCTTATTTGAGGAAGCTTGTTCAGAACGTAGTTTGCGGAAAGCAGAGCTTTCCCCCACAAGTTCTGAGGTAAACCAGAACTAGTCAACATGGCATTCATCATTTCCTTCAACGTTCGGTCTTTGCACTCAGCAATCCCATTTTGTTGAGGAGAATAAGGAGTAGTGGTTTCGTGAATAATTCCGTACACATAACAATATTCACCGAATGATGAAACATATTCACCACCTCTATCACTCCTGATTCTTTTGATTTCCTTGCCAAGTTGATTTGCAACTTCGTTCTCAGTGTATAAAGCTCTCAATAGCTTCAGTTATGCTCCTCAGCAAATACACTTAACTGAATCTTGTGCTTTCATCGATAAAAGTGATTAAGTACTTTTCACCACCTCTATCACACTTATGTTGGCTATCAATGCAAATTTAGGTATAAGGTCCATGTTAATTAATGTACGCATTGTATCATAATTAACATGTCCTAACCTCCCATGCCATACATTTTGTGACTCAATAATATAAGCAGAAGTTTTAGCTTTATTAATAGCACAATTGACAGTCATTGAAAAAACCCTCAGCGAGGTATCATTTTCCTACATAGACATCATTTTTGGTCAATACAATCTTGTCAGAAACAAATACAAACCCGAGACCGAGTTCTTCCGAATATCTGGAACATGCAAACATTCTTATATGTAAGCTCTGTTCCGGATATCATTTTCAGAACTACTGTGCCTTGTCCAACCACTCTAGAGGTAGACGAGTTTCCCATTGTCAGATGATCGCCGCCATTGACCTTTCTGATACGAGAAAAACATCTTGCTATCATCACAGATATGACGAGTAGCCCTAGTGTCT
The DNA here is from genome assembly GCA_019454045.1 of Zanthoxylum bungeanum. NCBI lineage: Eukaryota > Viridiplantae > Streptophyta > Magnoliopsida > Sapindales > Rutaceae > Zanthoxylum > Zanthoxylum bungeanum. The sequence continues at coordinate 42,905 of SKCR01049933.1, forward strand.
ACCCATCATTCTCTCGGATTCCCAACCAAGTTGGCTTCAGTTACCACTGTTGAGAGATTCATTTCTGAAATCTCATCAGTTATCTTCTCATCTTCAGCGACATAGGCCTCATTTTTCATGCCATTGTCTTGAGATATCTTGTTTCTGCAGTCCTTTGTCATATGACCGCTCTTTTCACAGTTGTAGCACTTCCCATTGAACTTCTTGTTCGCTTGGGAAGAATCAGCTTCACTGTTCTTCTTTTCTTGCTACCCTTTACATCCTCAAAGATGTTGGCCTTAGACTCCATAGTCTTATAGATGGCCTTCTCGGACATCATGTTGTCCTGTTCGATTCTCAATCGAACTCCAAGGTCTTCAAGGCTCATCTGCTTCTTTATTTGTTGCAGATAGCTCCTGAAGTCCTTCCATGATGGAGGCAACTTTTCAATTATGGTGGCAACTTGAAACGTCTCACAGAGTTTCATTCCTTCATCCAGTATTTCATGAATGATCTATTGTTGTTCACCCAACTGAGACATCACCGTCCTTGAAACTACCATATTGTAGTCCAGGATCCTACCCACGACAAATTTCTTTTGTGCGGCATCCTCGGTTTTGTATTTCTTCTCGAGAGATTCCTAGAGAATCTTCGCAGAAGTCATGCCTTGGTACACATTGTACAGGGTATTGTCAAGACCACCCAAAAGGTAGTTCTTGCATAAGAAGTCTCCAGACATCCAAGTCTGTTCTCGCTCTTCCTTGGCCAATTCAGATTCACCCTCCACAGGACCCAGAGGATCTTTGAGGAATTTAGCCAACTGGAGAGTTTTCAGGTAGAACAGCATTTTGCTCTGCCACTGTTTGAAGTTTGCCCCACCAAACTTCTCCGGTTTTTCTCCATGAGAGACCGGTACTGTGATGTTTCCGCTAACCATATGTAACTGGAAACAAACAGGGTTCAATAAGTCTACAAAAGACAAATTGTACAACGACCAACAAATAGTCTTGTCTCAAGTGATATACCAAATATCCACTTGTTGTTCTATTGGACAGTAGTACCAATAAACACAAGTCCTTGAATTTCCAACCAAGATTTCTTATGAAAAGTAAATAAAGGAATATCATTTAACTACTTTCTCAATAGAACCTCTTAGCAATTCAAACTCAGTATTTCACTTTTTCAATGTCACAAAACAATATACGATAAGTGTAGATATATGTGTATGTGTCAAACAAGATTGGATGGAATTACTTGTGTAAAATTACACTTAAATTCTCAACCAAGTATGCAACACAGAAATAAGTTTCAACTTTATCACTAAGTGTATGCTTGTGATAATTGAACACCCTAATAATAACTTAAATCTATACTATCAAGATTAATGTGTTTACAGTATATGACTAACCAAGTTAATATTAATTAAAGTTTGCAGTTTATGATACTTTCAGGACAAAATCGTTAGTGTCACGTTCGTATCTACGTTCAAATGAGACTGTCTAGTGTGTGTGCGTTCGTATTGTGTTTGATAACGCGTTCGAACGAAGTGTTTCCAGAGAGTTCACGTTCGTGTAGCGTTTGTTAACGCGTTCGAACGAAATGATTCCAGAAAGTTCACGTTCGTATAGCGTTCGATAACGCGTTCGAACGGAATGATTCCAGAGAGTTTACGTTCGAGTTGCGTTTAGGACGCGTTCGAAAGTTCTAAGGCAGAAGGCTTGCGTTCGAGTTGCGTTTGAAGAAGCGTTCGAACGTTCTTACGAATTTTCAGATTTATGCCTTCGCGTACGTCAGGCGTTCGAACGCCCTACGGGTTTACATGCACAATTCGTATTTTTCAGAAAATATACAAACCCTAACATTCGAATTACTATCTAATAACACTAGAGCAAAAGTTCTTAAGATTGTTGTAATATTAGTGTCATTAAACAGTAATATAACATGCAAATCAAACAGATCAACAACCAAAAGTAGATTTAGATGCAAAAACCCTAATACCAGAAAAACTTCAAGACAAGCCTGGAAATCAAGTTTACAGATTCAATCCAAGTCGAGATCTCTCTATCCTTAAGAACTTATTGGCCCCGTCACAGGTGCTCTACGGATTCAAATTGCCAACGTTCTCCCAAGATAACTTGGATACTTCTTGTTCAAGGAGCACTCCTTAACAAGTATGCGAACTCGGATTCAATGGTGGATCTCTCTCTCAAAACAAGGAAAACACAATGCCTTTTTTTTTTTTTGGTTAGATATTCTGTATATGTTCTCTATCTATCATTTGGAATAAAGACCTTCTTTTATAAGGCATGGAGGGGTGCCAATAGGGCACCCCTTGGGGTGGGTTGCAACCCTCCAAGGATTGCAACCTCCCATACACCCCTTGAAAATCCCAATGATCTACTTATACATATACATATCTTATTAAATGAATTTGAGGAATTTACAACAGTTGGCAGCCAAATGGAAACAAATTAGGGCTCATAATATAGTACAAGGGAGGAAAGAGAGTATAACATATGATTAAGATTAAAAGAGATAATGTATCCAAAGGCTATCTTTATGTGGCTTATTTAGCGGCTCAGATCATTTCATTATAATCTAACGGTTGATAAAAAGCCATTTCATTATAGAATCTCTATAAAAATAGAAAATGAAAACTACCAAATAAATTAAAGAATAAAATCATTTATTAAATGAAAAGTACCAAATAAAT